>JAECUM010008965.1:0-138495 GCA_016617855.1 Megalonaias nervosa
TATTACATGCCATAATAATTATTACAGAAAAACATTCATTTAATTTTGCTACTTACCTGGATCTGTTAAAATTTTTGTCACAAATCGGCCAAATTCATGTGGATTAGTAGTAAGGACGAAAACAGACACAAAAGAAATTGAAAAATTATTTATGCATAACACTCACTTCGACTAGTCTACATGTCTACAGTAACTTTTGCGAATAGTCTCCACAAATGATCATTGTTGTATTATCCTTGACCTACCATGGTTGTCCCATAACGACGGTCCAGTGCAACACGTTTTTAAAATTAACAAAATCTCTCTTCTCTAACATTTTTCAGTCATAAAACATTCATCAGTCACATCAATACATTGAGGGGTTTTGGGGTTTTTTTAATGATATCTGGCGCCATTTATTTTCAATTTAGGCTGGTCTGCTATGTGTGTAGTATCATAGAATGAATCTAGGGCAAGTGGTTTCACATTCAAGAACCCATCTGTTTTCTTGGAACTGTTTGATGTAATATTCGTGTAGAGGTTACCACATTTACACATCTGGTGAATTTTTATTAGATTTTTTTTTCAATGTTATTAAATAACAAAGGTTTTTTTCCTTTATATTTAAAATATTTCAGTGAAAAATTTCAGTCTGTATAGCTGTACATTTCATTCATTTTTTCCTAACATGGTATAAGAAGTGCATGTACAGTAGCCAAGTTTTTGTGTTGCCTTTGCCGTGACAAAAAAATATGTCTTGGGTTTCCCACTAATAAAATGAGTCCAGTAAACCAACATGTAAACAGCGGCCCTGACTTGAACAGCTAACACTCACTCCAGGGCCACAAACTGGAGGCAAAAATGGCATTAGCTAAACCAGACATTTATATTGTGCTTTCTTTTATTTGAATTGTAGTATGTATTTAAATTTTATTTTGTCGAATATTTTTTAATCAGTACTTAATATCGCGGTAGACGAAAAGTATTGACCCAGTTAGTGTCATCAGGATCTCAAAACAAGAGTGTTTAAGCTGTGATAAATTTGGCGCACGAACCATGGACAGGCACAAAGTTATGATGGTCGAGCTTGAAATATCAGCGTTGATTCTTAAATAGGTCATGCAAGAAAGGATTGTACTAATGTATTATTATATAGTATATATATATATATGACAAGTAAATTGTAAGCACCCATATGAGCCCATGATGATGAACAAATGTGTACACAACACGAGCCTCGAACTGTAAGCATTAGTCTTTCTCGATCTGAACTTGGAAAACTTTTTTTTTATGGGTACCCGGTTGTTCGTTTTATTACAGGGTTATTATCAATGGGAGAGTACCAAGGTACCCACTGGCATCTTTCTCCAGAAGTAATCAAATCTGGAATATGCAATGTGACTTGCAGGTATCTCATCAGTAGTGCAGTTTATATGTTTGCTACTGAACTATGGTACCTCTGTTGGTAGAGCAATTAGACTCATAGCCCAAGGGTTGCATTTTCAGGCTGGGTCGGCTGCCTAAGTGTGACCTTGGGAAGAGAGTTGGTTTCAGTTTTGACAGTGTGAGATAGACACTGTTAAAAGTACCATGTAATCCAAACAACAGTTATGTATTTTGATTTACCTTGTCAAATGAATCTTCAAAAATCCACCTTACAGAATGTCTCAAATACTGTGATCAGAAAAAAGTTGTACCAACTTTTTCATTTCCATTTCAGGTTTCAGTTTTTAACAGTTCAAAACAGAACCTGCTAACACAAATTCAGCGGTCAACAGGAAGTGCATTGATTCAAAGACAACAATCTGCAAGTGAAATATTATTGCAGACCGGCATATACATGATGAAATTCAGAAGCAGTAATGTTAATTACACATTTTGTTTGCTTTGAATTTTCTGGAACAGTGAAGAAATGATCTTCATGTGAAGCAAATTTCCTGCAGTATCTTTCATTATGACCTTAAAGTTTGTAGAATGAATGTGGTGTATTAAATACACATACATACATACATACATACATACATACATACATACATACATACATACATACATGCACTAGTTGTAATTTTTCTTGTGTGAGAAACCTTGTTAAAAGATCGATAATTGCACTCAAATATGCTTGTGATTACTAGATTTGAATATGATCTTATTCTGTTTAATTCTTGTAAAAGATGTATGTATTCAATAAAAACTAAATACTATAGTTGTTTTTGTTGTTTTTGCTCATGTTAGCAAGATCTTGCTCATAAGCTTCACATGAGCAGACTTGCTCACGTGAGCAAGATCTTGCTCACAAGCATGCAATTTTCACATGAGCAGACTTGCTCACATGAGCAAAATCTTGCTCATGTTAACAATTCCTGCACATGTGATTTTCATATTAGATTCTACTTGCTCACATGAGTTCTACCTAATTTGCATGTTAAAATGCACATGAGACAAACCTGAGTTAGATCTCACGTGAGAATCTCATGTGCAGAAGGGTAGGCAGTTTTGGTGTGGGAAGGTTTTTGTGAGAATAATATTCAAACATGTATATAATTCTTTGCACAAAAATGACTTGATGCATAAATATCAATATGGATTTCTTCCAGGCTGTTCAACAACTCAACTAATTAAACTTTATCAGAAAATACGTTCTTTTTTTCATTCGAATGAAATCACGTGTTTAACGTTCCTTGATGTTAGTAGAGAGTTTGATAGAGCATGGATTAAATGTTTAGTTTATATACAAGTTTAAAAAATATGGAAGTAGGAGTGAACTTCTATCAGAGCTTTAAGCCACTTATCAAACCGCAAAGAGTTTTCTATCGAACTTCAGTATCTTTGAAATGTCAAGTAAATGCTGGGGTTCCACAAAGTTCCCTGCTAAGGCCTTTACTGTTACTTTTTATGTCAGTGATATAGTAACCTTCTTCATCTCGCTTGCGATGCTATTTGCAGATAGTATATCTCTTGAGACTTCTTCTATAGACCCATTACTGGTACAAAGGATTATGAACAATTATTGTGAAAAAAGAAACTTATTGCATGGGCAAAGGACATACTTGTTACTTTTAATACTTCGAAAACAGGCATGTTGTTATTCACAATCAGGCAGACCACCTCTTCCTATCCGAAACTATCCTTTGATAATGGTGCATTTGCTTCCTGTTAAAAGCCTTTGACACTTTGGACTAACATTATCCTCCAATGCTCTGTGTGTGATTTGGATTTTTAATGAAACTTTAAAACTTTTTCAGTCATATCTCTACAATGTCTGTAATATGGCAGTTTATAGTGATGTCTAGTACTGAGGCATCATGCCACAGACATGTAGCACGATGTCCTACCCAGTCGCATTATCCTGAAACCAGGCCGACCAGTCCTAACACTAACCTCCTAATGCTGAGCGCCTAGCGAGGCAGCTGTTAGTACCACTTTTCTAATTCATATGTATGACTCGGCCGGAGTTTGGACCTGCAACCTACTGCATCTGAGGTGGATGCTCTAACCACTAGGCCACGTTGCTAACTAGTCTTGTCATATTAGAATGATCGTTCAGAGAGCGCTTAAATATCTATATTGCGCGCTACTGAAACATCCTTTTGCTGAACAGGTTGACCAAAGCATAGAAGCTGTCACTGCATCCAGTGTTAAAATATTTTCTCAAGCCCGAAATAATTGCTGTATTGAAGATTTGTACAGATTAGTGAAAACAATTCATTTGGAAGCTGCACTGATTGCAGTAGAATGTTTATATGAAGAAGCTTGCTGGTAAACTCATGGACATGGAAGAAGATGTTATGCATGTTGTATTTGACAAAATCTATTCAAGAACATAACTAAAGTGATCTTCCACAAAGAAGATATGAGGCAGCCTCCGATGTCCTTTCTCATTTGTATGACTTGTCTCTGGGATTCTCACCCTGAAAATATCCCAAAACTCCTAATAATTGTATCTTTGAAAAGCTTTGTATCTAATTCAGTTAACGGGACACTGACGTATTGTTATTATTATCATACTGACTAACATAACCTTTATATCATACTGACTAAACTTAGACACTTATGTAAACGCCTCAGATCCGATCGTTGCAGAGTAAATTTAGGTAATTCTCCAATGTTTGTATATGGTTATGCCAATGAAGATGGTGTTTTTCTATTGCTCCTTACTTAATGTCAAAACACCTATTACTATATATTTTACAACATGCTGTGTAACTCTGGAGTTAGGACTGAAAGGTGAAGTCGAAGTAAAAAGAAACAAATTCTATAACTCTTAAATGTTCGGAAATATATTCACAATGCGTGACATTTTTAGTACGTACAATTATACCCTAAGTAACAAATTTGTAAATAATCGAAATGGATAAAATTTACTATAATCAGATAAATGTCTCCACTCTCGATCTCATTAGCTGCTTATTTATTTAACTAGATACCTATATTTTTGTTTTCATTATCTTTGATTGTTTGTTGTCCTTTACCTTGATTTTGGATGCACTTGAATTTGAGTACACCTCGATTGGTCATCTTATACATTGCTGTAAACATAAAACATTATTTTAAGTTAGTATATGACCAAATAGATCATTAATTAGAGTATAAAATCCATACTCATTTCTAGCTATGAAACAAAACGTTTGAGATCTTATTTTAAATAATAAATTACTGCTCCAATGGTCTAAGTGGTTAGAGCTTCCACATGGGATGCAGAAGGTGGAGGGGTTCGAACACTGAACGAGTCATACCAGAGACTTATAAAACTGATGCTAGCGGCTGCCTCGCTTGCCGCTCAGCATTAAGAGTTGAGTGTTAGGGCCGGTCGGCCTGGTATCAAGATAATGTGACTGAGTGGGACATAATGTTCATGTCTGCGGCATGATGCACCAGTACTAGACATCATTATAAACTGCCACAATGCAGACATTGTCGCGATATAATTGGAAAATTGTTAAAGCTACATTAAAAATCCAAAGTGCACAGACACACAATAATAATAAATTTATTGCAGGTCTTGGAATTTTATGGATGATATACAAACATTTTTAAGCAAATTATCGTATAATATAAAACTAATACTATGCCATATTGCTTTTAACATGAAATTATTTGAGACACTAAAATATGATAATTCTAAGCATAAGTAATGATTTTAGTAGTAGTACGTAAAGTAATATTTGAAAAAATGTTTAACATGCAGTGTAAAGGCGAGTGAGAAATTTAACAACATAATGTTTGTATCCAGTTGTTTCCAATTAGTTTAAAAATAAAATTTGAGACAGCAAGACGTTATATATTATATGCAGTTTGAGTTTTATGATCATGTCGTCAACTTTATGAATTGTGGTCAGTAATTTAATGTTGCCGTTTAAATAAGACAATGACTGATTCTAGCTCGAACATGTATCAAACCTGATTAATGCCCAAAATTACTCTTTTTTCCCCAAAAAAGATTTGAAAAAAAATTAAACATCTTCATATATAGTACAGTAGCCCCCCTCTTATACGGCCACCCCTTCTGCACCGGGAAAATGGCCTTATAAGACGGGTGGCCTTTCCAGAGGGGGACTAATTTTTTGTGAGAAGTATATGTAATGTACGTAGTAAGAAAGCTACATTCTTCAAAGCATTTAATATCTTCATTTAATATCTTCGTTTAAAAGTAACATTAATTATTAAAAGGTTCTTCGTCATATAATAATAGACTTATTTCAACTGAATACGCATTAATAGTTCTTATTTTTGGCGTAAGCGTGTTATGCGAGCATGTGTTGTTGTCATGCACATTGCAAAACCATTCAAGAATGTCATTTAAATCTTGGTACATACATATTCTCTTTCCATTTGCTCCATTTTCCCACTGCTGCTGAATAACTTCCTTGTCGGTTACGATGTTGTTTATTCGAGTCTTTTCAACATAAAATTGTTTCATTCAAGTCTTTTCTACCTAGAATTGTTTGGCAAGTCCCCCCTCCCCACCACACCCAATGTCGTAGAGTAGAATAATCGACTTTTTTTTCTAAAATAATCGTCTCCGTTTACGTGATGACATGTTAATGTTTGGTAATGATTTATTCGGATGTTGCTAACTGTATGTGATTTAATTATGCAGACGAAACGTTTGTAGAGAGGACGAAATGCCTTCTTCGTAAAGGAAGCAATAAATGTGTTGTCACGTGATTTTTCGGTCTTTGTCTGGTATCCTGTTTTATTCAAGTTTAATTTCTCTCTGTGTGCCTGTGTCCGCACAAAATCTATTTTTAGCCTACGCTGACCCTATTATGATCTTGACAATTACGTCCAGTTGTAACCATCAATGATGCCAACTACAAGACTGATAAAACAATTTTTCTGCATTTAAACAAAATGCCATGTGTTTTTAAAGGCAACGATCTTGTCACGTGATTCATTAGTCGCAGTCTGGTACCCTATTAGGTTTACATTTCTTTACACTAAGAGAGAGAAGCCATAATGGCTTCGATATGTACGCAGATTTAACCTGAACAATAGTACCTCGCGGCCGTTAGGATTTGTAAACTTGGCAATTATTTTCAGTAGCAATAGCCACTAATGATGAAAGTGAACAAGCTCAACATCTTACTAAGGGAAGCCATAAAGACTATCAAACCATTTTCCCGCTGACTTCTGTATTGTACATCAATATCGCCACTTCTCAGCTGTTACTACTGTTTAATAATTGTAATCTTAACAATTATCAGAGTGACTAAATCGGACATCTCATGATAACACAGCAAGAAGGCTAATCAGATTATGTGTACTTACCTTTTTGTATGGAATAAAATTTGAGTCTTACTCGGCTTTATGGGATAAATGTGGCTTCACGTGAGGGGTAAATGATGTAATATTAACCTTGGTGGTACATGTACCTTAGTCAACACTTCTGTCAGTAACGAAAACCTGACATCGGGAAACAGAAATCGGATTACTTAACACACGTTATGAATAAAATACTGGTTTTGGATACACATTACGAAATGAAATGCAGCCGCTTGTGAGGGGTAAATTTTATATTTTTGCACTAATATGCTGTCCGCTGGTCGCATTAGCGGGGTGGCCTTTCGTGAGGGGTACTTTTGAACACACACTTGTCGGTGCTGACGGATTCTGGCCGTAAGGAGCGGGTGGCCGCTGGTCAGGGGGGCCGTTCAAGAGGGGGACTACTGTATACATATACGCACTGGATTGGAGAAATCCTGTGTAGATGATGTTGTAGATTATGTGATAGATAAAATTAAATCTGGCGATGATTGATCTATCGAGAGAACTCAGTGAAGAGATTAAGTCTTTGTGCTTTTAATTAAAACTAACAGCAAAAATTCTTGGTCAGTTTTGTAAATGTTCTTAAAAACGCTGATGTTAATTGCATTAATTAAAGGTACTTACAACAACTGATCAAGACTGATGACTAAGAAAAGATGCATTTCTATCTACCAAAACGTATCCAGATAACACAGTCTTTTTCTTAAAGTGAAATCAAGCGAGCTTTGTTTGTGCCGAAAAGGAATATACTATGTGAATGAAAATATAGAACTAATTGTATCTGAATCAACCGATCGGCTTAAAGAAACCGCACATCAATTAAAAACATTCGCTTCTCTGTTCTGTGGTACAAAATATTGTCATAGTTGTAATGTTACATAGTCAAATCCGTTTATATATTGCTGACAAAATAGTAGGAGGTTATTTAACTAATGTGTGACCCATATTCGTTGATTTTATTCCATTAGACTTTTCAAACGTGTCATCAAATAGGCTCCTTTTTTACTCTTCTTTAACAATTTTGTTTGACGTTTATGCACTTTACATCACTGTATGTTGGTTTTATTAAACAATTGCATTACAACATGTTTGTAAAGCAGTTTTATTAAATTGTTAAATAACTTGACCTATATTGTACATACAAATTACAGAGAGTAAACTGTGCAGATTCAAAGGGAATATTTTTCAGTCAGAACCAAAGACAGTAATAGAGAGGTTGATAGAAAGAATTTGCCATTATGTGAGAGAATCGATACAGCTAAATCATAAATAGACAAATCACTCACCAAAATATGCCCAGCATGGGCGTAACGATTTGCAATTGATACAATTATTAAAATGTTGAATTATTGTAATACAAATTTGAATGATCATAATACTAGGTCAGATCAATATTGCAATATTTATGTTGGCTTTCTTGTAGACTCATTTGTGTCATTCTCATCTTAAGTTAAAACTGATTTATAGGGATAGCACTCAACTGAATGTTTTATATGTAGCTTAAACATGAGTTGATAATTCTTAAAGTCGGACCTAAATAACCCATTGTCCAAATTTTATACGTGTAATGACAAGATGTATACAAAGTTTAAGAGGACAATTTAGGCCAAGTGAAGGAAAGTCTATTTGAACTTTACTAAAATTTGTTTGTATAGGGACTGTAATGAACATAACATCATAAGTTATTTGCGTTCGTCTGTCCCTAGGTTGGTCTGTTCAACACAGTGCTTTTCTCATCATAACCTGAACATCCTCTTTAGCAGTTGAAGGGTAATCTTGTTTCAATCAGGGAGTTTTTATTATTATCTAAAGTTATTATATGAGGCGAACAGAAGTCATTATTATTGCAGAGATCGAAAATGTAAGTTTTATATCTTTTTGGGGGTAAATAACTACATTCTAGTTGAACATACATTCTGAATTTAAGTAAGTAAATGTACATGATTATTGGAGTAGTTAAGGTTGATGGAACAAAGATGCATATTTCTGTGGTAAGATCTGAGTAAAGTTGATTTAAATGAAATGAAAAATAAACATGCGGCAGTGTTAGATTTTGCCATGAAATATAGTCTTCATAGGAAATGTTAGTATAAAGCTTGGCAATAATATCTCGAAATATATTTGTTATTGGGAAAAGTCTTTTCTTATAAGAAAAATAAACTTGGAGAGTACATGAAAATGAATCCTTAAGAAACTTGTTGGATATGCCAATTTTGAATGGATATCATCTATGGAGTTGTACAAAGATTTTGTGAAGACGGATACTGAAAGTATTTATCAACCCTTTATTATAACGTTCTTGTGGTGCCTTTGCGAATCAAACTAAAATGTCAAATTAAAAACACCAGTTATCTTGGCAGAATGAGACAGTTTGTAATTTCAATGGAGCAATTTCCCTTTTAATTCATTGTCGTGAACATGAGCATTGGACTCTGTTATTGCAAAATGTACTTTGTGGCGAAGCTCATGACATCTACTCTTCCCTGTCAGTACAGCAAAGTGCTGATTATGATCTGGTTAAGGAATGTATCGTAAAGGGTTATGAGTTGGTACCTGAGGCTGATCAACAAAATTTTAGGAACTATGAAAAAAAATAGAAACTTGACAAATCCATGTCGAATTTGTAAGAGAAAAAGATCAATTATTTTGATAGGTGGAGGTTAGCCAAGAAAGTTGGTCAAGATTACGAAACATTCTGACAACTCATATTCGTTGAAGAGTTCAAGAATTGTGTCCATAGTGACGTCAAAACTTCCCTTGATGAGCACAAGGTCAAAACTTTAGAAGATGCTGATCGTACAGTCAACTAGTAAAGTTTCTTTTGTCACTTAGTCGTCCACTCAACAGTCTACTGATAAAACACTGTTCCTGCATAATACGAGCACTTCTAAATTTCAAACTTGGACAACTTTAAGAAATCAAGTTTCTGATAAGATGGATCAGAAATAATTGTCTCTTCCTACATGTACCGATTGCAAGAAGAAAGGGCATGTTATTTTTGATTGCTATAAATTTAAAAAATAAGCAACAGAATGAAGACAGACCTTTCCCAGATGCTTTTATTTCTGTGAGGTCTAGGTCACAGACATATATTAAAAACAATACATTTGTTGGGTCAAACAAACCCTAATCTGATTTTATTATGGAGAATTATGAACCATTCATATCAAACTGTTCAATATCATGCATGGTTGAGTCTTGGAATGCTCTCCCTATTAAACTTTTAAGGGACACAGGAGCTTCCAGAGTTTCTTATTATCGGGTAATTTGCCTTTTTCTGAGAAGCCTTCTTCTAATAAGAATATTCGTATTCAGACAGTAGTGTGTGGCTTTGTTAATGTTCATATCCATTGTGTAAATTTATCGTCAGACATAGTCTCAGGACCCGGGACAATCGGCACAGTGTCGTCTTTACCCATTGAGGGCATTCATTTATTACTAGACAATGACCTAGCTGGAGAGGGGTTACAGTTTTTCCACTAGTAACTGTTGGGATCAGAAAGTCAATCCTATTGAACATGAAATACCTGATTTTTATACCCAGCTTGTGCAGTTATCAGAGCTATGACAAATAAAGCTCTTGAGAATGCTGTTGATTAGGAAATTACTATTTTGGCTGACACATGCATTATTCAGGAATTTGATGAGGTAAATTTTGCTCCTCGCATTGGATAATCAACAGGTATTGATAAGTGATCTTTTTTTAACCACTGATTCTCATTATTCTAATCAGGGTGACAAACGGCAATCACTTGTCGTCGAACATGGAAAAGATCTTGAGATCTCCTGTTTATTTCATAGGGCTGTGAGCAAAACTGAAGTCACAGGAGTACCTGTTTGTTATTTAGTTAAAAATGGGGTCCTTAAAAGAACATGGAGACCACCTGAGGTACCTACTGGTAAGAGTGCTCAAAGAGCTAACAGATTTTGGTTCCGAAATCATATAGACAGGAGAGTCTTTGTTTAGCCCATGGAACTGCTATGGCTAGTTATTTAGAGATAAGAAACACTTCTCACAAGATCTTGAGTCACTTATATCAGCCAGATAAATGTGATGTTTGTAAATGCTGCAGATCTTGTCACACTTGTCTAATGGTAGGAAGATCTTATCAGAAGATACCTAAGGCTCACTGGCAAAATAATTCCTACATTTGACAAACCGTTTGGCAGAATAATGATAGACTGTGTTGGTCCCTTACCTAAGATCAAGTCAGGCAACCAGTAATGAATATAATGTGTGCATCTACAAGATTCCCATAGGTCATTCCCTTTAGCTATATTCAAACTAAAACAATAACAAAAGCTTTGATAAAGTTTTTTTTTTACTCAGTTTGGCCTGCCCAGATATATCCAATCTGATCAAATTTTATGCCTGGAATTTTCCAACAATTTATGCATGAATTGGGCATCCATCAGTTCAGATCTTCTGCCTGTCAATCTGAAAGGCAAGGGGCTTTATAAAGATTTCATCAAACGTTGAAGGAAAAAAAAAATGAGTCAGTCATATTGTTTAGATACCAGAAAAGATTGAGATGAAGGAATTTAGTTTGAACTAGGTTTTGTACATATTCTCCGTCAATCTTTGAAGTTGGTAAAAGATAGCCGTCTTTCAAATGAGGATACTGAGATTAATCTTCTCTTTTGTGATTCTAATTATGAATATAAGTTGTCAATAGACCTGTGCAGTTGCAAGAACTAATCTGCACTAAACTCAGTCAAAAATGAAATTAAGTTGAGAAAATTAGCAAGGGAAGTAGTTTTCATCCAGGTGATAGAGTTTTGGCACTCTTGCCCATACCACAAAATCCTTTTCAGGCTATGCATTATTGTCCTTACACAGTTCAAAAGAAAGTACATGATTTAAGTTTTAATCAACTTTGCCATATAAATATGTTAAATGAGTATCTTGATAGAGCAAACCATGTTAATATAATTGTACCTGTCCCACACAGTGAGCAATTAAGCGATGGAATGCAACCAGACTGTAATGACTTTGGAGTAATCAGTCTTCAGAATTCAAAAAATGTAAAATAAAAATATGTACCATAAAATTTCACACCTGCAGCAACAAGAAAAGAATGAACCAAAACAGCTGTTAATTGAATATGAGCACTTGTTTCCAGGTGTTCCTAACTGAACAAATAAAATCTAACATGACCTGTGAAACATCTCAGTACAGGATGAACGCTCTGAAACAGGAATATATGAAAGTATGAAATTCAGTATTTGCTGGAGAATGGTTTCATTGAACTGAGAAAACATGACTGGACTTAACCTTGTATACTAGAACCGAAACCATATTTTATGATTCTATGGTCACAAACTTGAGTCACAGAAAAGAAGCAGAACCAGCAAGTTTTATAAAACTTAACAAATGATTGAATTATAAAAGTTATCAATGAAAAATGTGAGAGAAACTTACAGGTTTATGAAATAAAGGTTTATGAAAGTACTAAACAAATGAAAAGTTCCCTTATAAATTTCAATATGGGATATGTACTGGTCCTCCAAGAATCTTGACTTTGTCATGATGGCATTGACCAGAATTCCTTTGAATAATTTCTACCAGTTCCAGAAAAATGTTTAGTAATTAGCACTTTCTATTTCCGCTGAACAGTCCAGACATTTTTTTCGTCTCGAATAATATCTGAGTACAATATAAAACACATATGTAGACTTACATCAGGAACACAATAAGTGTGAATGACTCCAAAAATCGGAATGAATCTGATTACTTAATTTCTCCTTATGTTCACCATATATTGTGACAGTACTTCACATTAGACCCAGTGTGACAGCATACACTATTGTTTTTGTGTGGGAATATACATATTCAGATTACCTCGCACAGCCAGTGGGAATCCACAGAATTATTCTCGAAACATCGGTATCCCATCTGTCAATGAGAAACAAAATGCCATAGGCGCCATTTTAAGTCTTATTATTAAGGTTATTATTATTATTAATTGTCAAAACATACGTAAACATATATTTATAGATCCTATGCAATTTGCGTTCTTAACTGATTCAGATCACGTAAGCCAAACTAAAGATATTTTGTACACATAACAGCCATGAATAGGAATTTTAAAAAAAGTTAGATAAAACCATGAACCAGGAGTTAAAAAAATATATAGATATACATAACACCAGGTAATACTTTCCGCGTGTGCACAGGCTATAGAAGAGTTAATGGTGTAATCACACCATTTCATTTCCGCTGCCCAGAATCGATAATTGCATTGATTAAATTAGAAATGCAAAATATGTCACTGAGTTTGACCTTCTGAAAGGATTCTGGCAAATTCTACTGATGGAAAGGGCAAAGGAAATTTCAGCATTTATGACTCCAGACAGACTTTATCAATATAAAGTGATGCCATTTGGGATGAAAGGTTCTTCATGTTCCTCTCAATGTTTAATGAACATGATTACATCTCGCCTACATAAGTGTGATGCTTACATTGATGATCTCATCATCTACAACCAGCACCTGAAAAGATACATGGAGACAATTTGGAAATTCTTTGACAGACTCACTGATGCAATAGATATTTAATTTATCCAAAAGTTATTTTAGCTGACGTTTGTCACATTTCTAGAATATTTCGTGGGACATGAACAAATTAAGTATACGAATGCTAAAGTCAATACTATCCCTGTCCCTATCACTAAAACGCAGCTGGTGCGAATTTTGGGTATGGCAGGATACTCTTGGAAATTTTGCTCTAATGTTTCCGTAATTGTTGAATCCTGAAAAAATTTATAGAGCAAGAAAAGAAAGTTTAAGTGGTCTGAAAAATGTCAGGAGGCTTTTGATATGTTAAAGGCCATACTTATGACTGCACACGTTCTTTCAGCTCCAATTTTCAAGCAGTCATTGAAAATGTTGATGCTAGTGATGTTAGGGTTGGTGCAGTATTGATTCAAGAAGACACAAATGGTGTATATCATCCTGTCTTCTAATTGTTTAAAGAAATTAAATAAGCACCAGAGGAATTATTCCACAAAATAAAAGGAATGTTTGGCTTTGATATTGGCCTTGTAACACTTTGAAGTGTGCATTAGTTCAGCACCTTCTCCGATTATTGTATTTAATGATAACAACCCCCTGACATTCATTGACAAAATGAAAACAAAATTCTGAGATTATTATGGTGGAGACTGATGTTAAAGGAATATGATATCAGCATGAGGCACATCAAGGGAAAGAACAATTTAACCAGAGATGCACTTTTAAGTGTACAGAAATATTGTATTGTTTTTGTGTGATTCTTAGGATTTCATCTTATGTAAAAAATTTTCACATGGACATTTGACTATTGGTTAAAAGATAGCTTTTTTACCTCAATCTTTCTTTCTCATATGGGGAGGTGTTATGCATATTTAATTTGCATTCTTTCTTGTTAATTGTTTTTGTTCCATGATATGCTGTGCCTTATGTCAAGTTGCATTATCTAGCTGGCCTTTTCCAAAAGCAAGTTCTCTGTGTACCTGACCAAAATCATTTATCTGTTTTGTTCTGTAAACACCTAATGCACAGCTAAGTTTTTTTCTATGAGTATGGATTTAATATTAGGATTATTATTAATAACCATTATTAATAGAAGTAAATATATTTATCTTGGTGTTAGGACATTTTATATTTATCATGGTCTTTATTATAATTGGAGTAAGAAACCCTCTAATTATAACTTAGAAATTCTCTTGTAAATATCTGAAACATTCTGAAATGAAATTTTCCATTAGATAATAGCTTTTTTGAGGAAATGCTAACTGTGACCTAGGTTCGGTAGAGTAATATAAATCATTGTTACTGGACAAATTATTTATCCATGCTATAAGAATCTGAGCAGAATCAATTATAGCATTGTATTATTGTTGTGTCCAGTTTTTCATTTGGATGGTATTTATTTATTCAGATTATTCAATTCAAGGTATTATTTTCTGGAAATACAAAGTGTTCAAAAAAAATGTTCTTGTGAGAAGAGATTTAGATTTATAGTGACATCCAAAGATTTATTCTTGGGTATTATTGTGATACAACAAAAGAGTGTTGGTGAATCGTTAGTATTCAGGCCATAATAGGGACATCAACACTGTCAGCGTTTGATTTATTTTGGAATAGCACTAAAGTAGATTTGGAACTTTAGTCATTAGAACTAGTGATAGAAATTCAAGAATTATTTGAGGTTTAACTTGCAATACCGTAATTTATTTACTTTTGCATTTTCACTTTGTATTTTAAGGAACTAAAGTGTGCTGAATTTTAAACTCATGTTGGTTTTTAATCTATTATGTTACTTTGTTTACCACCATATATTGGAAACATTGGTGCCAATTTTGGAAGAATTTCATCATAGGAGTTTAACATATATTTTTATAGAATGGCTACTGAATATACTTATTCAGTAAGGAAACAAACTTGGACCGTAGACAAAATAAAATCCACAGGAAATGAACTTGCAGGACATGCCAATTTTGGAAGAATTTCATCTTAGGAGTTTTACATAGACTTTGAAGGAATGGATACTGAAACTACCTATTGTAGCTTTCTGAAAAATTTGCTTGTGGTACTGTTTCATGTCCGAAGATAATTTAAAATGAAATACATGTATATCATTTTCTTTGCAAAATGAGAATATTCGTAATTGAAACAGAGGAATCTCCCTTGTAATACCTACTCGTAAACTAAAATTGTCAATTTGTGTTAACCTGTTGCCATTGGTAAAAAGAAAATAATTAATTAGGTACAGATGGATTTGGTAGATAACAAAATATTTCAATACCAAAGATCTAAACATATCAGTATAATATGTTTCCATTCGCTGCAAGTTTTCACTATTCAAATTAAGAGCTTTATTGAAGTTTAAAGATTACTAATGCTCACACACACAAATGACCATGCAGATCCAAATTTTTTCTACACCCGATACTGCAGTGTATGATTATAAGTGCTAAGAATAGTATTATCCAATATAGGTTATAAATTATTTGTGTTGACACTTTGCATGGGGAAAGTATCATTTGAAACTGAATACACAGGTGTTGTCTGGCATGGTTACAAAACCCGTAACCTCAGTACGGTTGTGTGTGTTACTACAATGTGGCCAAGAAAAACAATGATCATTATTTTATGTTATTATATCAGGTGAACATACCTGGCAATTAGGTAGAGATCGATGAAGTGTACATGAAGCAATGTTTCTATTATATGATGATTTCAAATATTGATAGAGCACTAATTTTACATTTCCTTCCTTTTCAGGAGGCAAGTACCTATATTCTCGTTGAATATACATTCTGACTTTTTGTAAGTACATGCACGTAATGATTGTAGCAGTGTGGCTGAATGGAAATAAGATATCATATTTATGTGGTAAGAGTTGGTTGAACGTAATTCTGTGAATGAAATGAAAGCAAGAAAAATCTATATACTGACACTTTGCGTGGGAAACTATCATTTCAAATTGAATACACAGGTGTTGCCTGGCATGGTTACAAAACCCATAACCTCAGTACAGTTGTGTGTGTTACTGCAATGTGGCCAAGATAAACAATGATCATTATTTTATGTTATTATATCAGGTCAAAATACCTGGCAATTAGGTAGAGATCGATGAAGTGTACATGAAGCAATGTTTCTACTATATGATGTTTTCAAATATTGATAGAGCACTAATTTTACATTTCCTTTCTTTTCAGCTCGTAAGTATCTATATTCTCTTTGAATATACATTTTGACAGTTTGTAAGTAAATGTACGTGATCCTTGTAGCAGTGTAGCTGAATGGAATTAGTATATCATATTGATGTCGTTAAGTGTTGGCCAAAGGTAATTGCTGTTCATGGAATGAATGCAAGAAGAATGGAAATTTTATATTTCTCATGAAATACAGTCTTTATATCAATGGCCCAAATAGAGTATACTTTGGCATGTAATAATATCTGGAGATATGTAAGTCAGTGGGTGTTTCCTTGTAAGGAAACAAAACTTGGAACGTACATGAAATGGAATCCTCAGAAGAGAAGTTGTAGGACATTCCAATTTTGGAAGTATTTCTTCTGAGGAGTTTGACAGATTTTGAGTGGATGGATTTTGAAAATACCTATTATTGCTTTGTTATAAATGTTTTCTGTTTTCCTTGCATGTCTGAAGATAATTTCAAATGAGATATATCATTTTCATTGCAAAATGAGAAAACTCATAATTGAAACAGAGGAGTCTCCCTTATAATACCTAGTCGTAAACTAAACCTATCAGTTTGTGTTAACCTGTTGCCATTGGTAAAAAGAAAATCGTTAATTAGGTACAGATGGATTTGGTAAGTAAGAAAATATTTAAATACCAAAGATCTAATCACATCAGTATATTATGTTTCCATTGGCTGTAATTTTTCACTGTTCAAATTAAGAGCTTTATTACGGTTTAAAGATTACTAATGCTCACACACACAAATGACCATGCAGATCCAAATTTATTCTACACCTGATACTGCAGTGTATGATTATAAGCGCCAAGAATAGTATTATCCAATATAGGTTATAAACTGTTTGTGTTGACACTTTGCATGGGGAAAGTATCATTTGTAATTGAATACATAAGTGTTGTCTGGCATAGTTACAAAACCCATTACCTCATATGGTCATGTGTGTTACTACGATGTGGACAAGAAAAACGATGATAAATTTTTTATGTTATTATATCAGGTGAACATACCTGGCAATTAGGTAGAGATTGATGAAGTGTATACAAAACAATGCTTCTGGTGTATAGTGTTTTCAGATATTGATAGAACACTAAGTTTACATTTCCTTTCTTTTCAGCTCGTAAGTACCTATATTCTCTTTGAATATACATTCTGACATTTTGTAAGTAAATGTACGTGATGATTGTAGCAGTGTAGCTGAATGGAAATTAGATATCATATTTATGTGGTAAAAGTTGGTTGAATGTAATTCTGTGAATGAAATGAAAGCAAGAAGAATGGAAAATTTATATTTCTCATGAGATACAGTCTTCATATCAATGGCCCAAATAGAGTATACTTTGGCATACAATAATACCTGGAGATATGTAAGTCAATGGCTGTTTCCTTGTAAAGAAAAAACCTTGGAAGATAAAGGAAATGGAATCCTCACAATAGAGGTTGTAGGACATTCCAATTTTGAAAGTATTTCATCTTAAGAGTTTGACATAGATTTTGAGTGGATGGATATTGTAAATACCTATTACCTCTTTGTTATAAATGCTTTTCTGTCATCTTTGCATGTCCGAAGATATTTTCAAATGAAATATAACATATTCATTGCAAAATGAGAAAACTCATAATTGAAACAGAGGAGTCTCCCTTATAATACCTAGTCGTAAACTAAACCTATCAGTTTGTGTTAACCTGTTGCCATTGGTAGAAAGAAAATCGTTAATTAGGTACAGGTGGATTTGGTAAGTAAGAAAATATTTAAATACCAAAGATCTAATCACATCAGTATATTATGTTTCCATTGGCTGTAATTTTTCACTGTTCAAATTAAGAGCTTTATTGCAGTTTAAAGATTACTAATGCTCACACACACAAATGACCATGCAGATTCAAATTTATTCTACACCCAGTCCTGCAGTGTATGATTATAAGCACTCAGAATAGTATTATCCAATATAGATTATAAATTATTTGTGTTGACACTTTCCGTGGGAAAGTATCATTTGAAATTGAATACACAAGTGTTGTCTGGCATGGTTACAAATCCCATTCCAACATTATGTTAGTGTGTATTACTACGATGTGGTCAAGATAACAGAGATTGTTATTTTATGTTATTATATCAGGTGAACATACCTGGCAATTAGGTAGAGATTGATGAAGTGTACACAAAACAATGCTCCTGCTACATAGCGTTTTCAGATATTGATAGAGCACTAATTTTACATTTCCTTTCTTTTCAGGAGGTTAGTACCTATATTCTCTTTGCATATACATTCTGACATTTTGTAAGTAAATGTACGTGATGATTGTATCAGTGTAGCTGAATGGAAATAAGATATCATATTTATGTGGTAAGAGTTGGCTAAAGGTAATTGCTGTTATTGAAATGAAAGCAGGAAGAATGGAAATTTTAAATTTCTCATGAGATACAGTCTTCATATCAATGGCCCAAATAGAGTTTACTTTGGCATGTAATAATATCTGGAGATATGTAAGTTAATGGGTGTTTTCTTGTAAAGAAACAAAACTTGGAGGAGAAAGGAAATGAAATCCTCAGAATAGAAGTTGAATGACATCCCAATTTTGGAAGTATTTCATCTTAGGAGTTTGATATAGATTTTGAGTGGATGGATATTGAAAATACCTATTAGTGCATTGTTATAAATTTTGTCTGTTATCCTTGCATGTCCGAAGATAATTTCAAATGAGATATATCATTTTCATTGCAAAATGAGAAAACTCATAATTGAAACAGGAATCTCCCTTATAATACCTAGTTGTAAGCTTAAACTGTCAGTTTGTGTTAATCTGTTGCCATTGGTAAAAAGAAAATTGTTAATTAGGTACAGATGCATGTGGTAACTAAAAAAATATTTAAATACCAAAGATCTAATCACATCAGTATATTATGTTTCCATTGGCTGTAATTTTTCACTGTTCAAATTAAGAGCTTTATTACAGTTTAAAGATTACTAATGCTCACACACACAAATGACCATGCAGATCAAAATTTATTCTACACCCGATACTGCAGTGTATGATTATAAGCGCTGAGAATAGTATTATCCAATATAGGTTATAAACTATTTGTGTTGACACTTTGCATGGGGAAAGTATCATTTGAAATTGAATACACAAGTGTTGTCTGGCATAGTTACAAAACCCATTACCTCATATGGTCATGTGTGTTACTATGATGTGGTCAAGAAAAACAATGATAAATTTTTTATGTTATTATATCAGGTGAACATACTGGCAATTAGGTAGGTCCTGCTATATAGTGTTTTCAGATATTGATAGAGCACTAATTTTACATTTCCATTCTTTTCAGCCCGTAAGTACCTATATTCTCTTTGAATATACATTCTGACATTTTGTAATTAAATGTACATGATGATTGTAGCAGTGTAGCTGAATGGAAATAAGATATCATATTTATGTGGTAAGAGTTGGCTAAAGGTAATTGCTGTTATTGAAATGAAAGCAAGAAGAATGGAAATTTTAAATTTCTCATGAGATACAGTCTTCATATCAATGGCCCAAATAGAGTTTACTTTGGCATGTAATAATATCTGGAGATATGTAAGTTAATGGGTGTTTTCTTGTAAAGAAACAAAACTTGGAGGATAAAGGAAATGAAATCCTCAGAATAGAAGTTGTATGACATTCCAATTTTGGAAGTATTTCATCTTAGGCGTTTGACATAGATTTTGAGTGGATGGGTATTGAAAATACCTATTAGTGCATTGTTATAAATTTTGAGTGTTATCCTTGCATGTCCGAAGATAATTTCAAATGAGATATATCATTTTCATTGCAAAATGAGAAAACTCATAATTGAAACAGGAATCTCCCTTATAATAGATAGTCGTACATTGAAACTGTCAGTTTGTGTTAACCTGTTGCCATTGATAAAAAGAAAATCATCAATTAGGTATAGATGGATTTGGTAACTAAGAACATATTTAAATACCAAAGATCTAATCACATCAGTATATTATGTTTCCACTGGCTGTAATTTTTCACTGTTCAAATTAAGAGCTTTATTACAGTTTAAAAACAGTTTTATAAACTGTCTGTGTTGACACTTTGCGTGGGGAAAGTATCATTTGAAATTGAATACATAAGTGTTGTCTGGCATGGTTACAAAACCCATTACCTCATATGGTCATGTGTGTTACTATGATGTGGTCAAGAAAAACAATGATAAATGTTTTATGTTATTATATCAGGTGAACATACCTGGCAATTAGGTAGAGATCGATGAGGTGTGTACAAAACAATGCTCCTACTGTATACTGTTTTCAAATATTGATAGAGCATTAATTTTACATTTCCTTTCTTTTCTGGGCGTAAGTACCTATATTCTCATTGAATATACATTCTGACATTTCGTAAGCAAATGTATGTGATCATTGTAGCAGTGTAGCTAAATGGAAATAAGATATCTTATTGATGTGGTAAGAGTTTTCTAAAGGTAATTGCTGTTAATGGAATGAATGCGAGAATAATGGAAATGTTATATTTCTCATGAGATACAGTCTTCATATCAATGGCCCAAATATAGGATACTTTGGCATGTAATAGTATCTGGAGATGTATACGTCAATCGGTGTTGCCTTGTAAGGAAACAAAACTTAGAAGTTAACGGAAATGGAATCCTCAGAATAGAGGTTGTAGGACATTACAATTTTGGAAATATTTCAACTTAGGAGTTTGACATAGATTTTGAGTGGGTGGATATTGGAAATGCATATTACTGCATCGTTATAAATTATTTTCTGTTGTCATTGCTTGTCTGAAGATAATTTCAAATGAAATATACAATTGTCATTGCAAAATGAGAACAGTCATAATTTAAATAGAGGAATCTCCCTTATAATACCTAGTCATAAACTGAAACTGTCAATTTTTGTTAACCTGATGTCATTGGTAAAAAGAAAATCGTTAATTAGGTACAGATGGGTTTGGTAAATAACAAAATATTTCTAAACCAAAGATCTAATCACATCAGTATATTATGTTTCCATTGGCTGCAATCTTTCACTGTTCAAATTAAGAGCTGTATTTCAGTTCAAAGATTACCAAGGCTCACACACACAAATGACCATGCAGATCCAAATTTATTCTACACCCGATACTGCAGTGTATGATTAGAAGCACTCAGAATAATATTATCCAATATAGGTTATAAACTATTTGTGTTGACACTTTGCGTGGGGAAAGTATCATTTGAAATTGAATACACAAGTGTTGTCTGGCATGGTTACAAAACCCATAACCTCAGTACGCCAGTGTGTGTTACTATGATGTGGTAAAGAAAAACAATGATCATTATTTTACGTTATTATTTCAGGACAACATAAGAGGTAATTAGGAAGAGATCGATGAAGTGTATACGAAGCAATGCTCTTACTATATATTGTTTGCAAAGATTGATAGAGCACTATGTTTTACATTTCTTTTCATTTCAGTACGTAAGTACCTTTATTTGTGTTGAATATACATTCTGACTTTAGGTAAGTAAATGTTAGAGATTATTGTAGCATGTTACCTTAATGAAATGAAGATATTAAATGTCTGTAGTAAGAGTTAGTTAAAAATAATTACTGTTAACGAAATGAAAGCGTGGAGAATGGAAATCTTCTATTTCTCATGAAATATACTCTTTCGAGCACTTGCTCAAGTAGGGTATATTTCTGCATGCAATAATAGCTGGAAACATGTATGTTAATGGGTGTTGTCTTGGAAGTAAACAAAACATGGAAAATAAATGAAATGGAGGCCTTTGGAAATCAACTTGTAGGACATGCCAATTTCGGAAGAATTTCATCTTAGGAGATGTAAAAGATTTTGAGTGGATGGATACTGAAAATACCTATTAACACTTTCCTATACATTATTTGTGGTACCATTGTATGTCCGAAGATTATATGTTTCAAACTGTTGCCATTGTTATAAACAATATCTGTTATTAGGTACTGATGGTTTTGGTAAATAGCAAAATATTTGAAAAGGAAAGCCTTACTCATATCAAGATATTTTGATACAATGGCTTCAATTTTCAAAATATAAACTTTATTGCTGTACACATTTTGCTTTTGAAATTTAATCCTCGAATGCTTTCTGTCATGACTACAACATCTATAATTTCAACAAGGCAGTATGCGTTACAGCTGTGTGGTCAAGTAAAACAATTATCATTATCTTATGTAATTATTTGAGGTGAGCATAATTGGGAATAAGGCTGAGATGGAAGAAGTATATAAGAATCAATGCTCTAAATGTATATTGTTGAGAAAGTTTGATGGAGCTCTAAAATACATTTTCTTTACTTTCATTGTGTAAGTACCTGTATTCTTGATCAATATACATTCTGACTGAACGTATGTTCATGTTGGTGATCACTGCAGCTGTTCAGCTATTCTGGGCTGATTCCACCTTCTGTAGAATGTGTTTAAGACTTTTTTTTAAAGAAAATATTAAACCTGCATGACCATTACGTAATTAGTATTGCAACTGAGTATCCGATTGGGGGAAATTCCGCACCCTAGATCATGGCAGACCCTTGAGAAAGTACTGAAACTAAAGGAATGAACACTCTAAGGGAAAAACCCACCATGTAGGAATCAATGGGTGGCGACTCGTGTGGTGTCAGGCCAGCACAAATCCATAAGAACAGTTTGATGCCAAGACTCTAAATCCATTGTCTGTACCTTTGAAAAGCCAGAGAAGTGACTGACCAGGTGGTATTCTACATAATCATGCAATGTTATGCAAGATTATCTACTTTCGTTGGCTCTTTGTGCTAACCTATAGGAAAATGTCTGATCATGCCCACCCCATCTGATCCTCCAACAAGCACCATGAAGGCAGCAAGTAAAGAGGCTAATAATAACCTCTTTGCTTAATTCCCTGTCTGCCTCTCAATTTCAAGGTATATGTACAACACCGCTATACAAGTGGTAGCCAATGACTAAGCCTTATAATTCAACATTACATCAGCTAAACTACACCACCAATTCCTCCCTTTATGACCATTATCAAAGCCCATTGCAAAACTGGCAATATGAACCTAAAATAACTAAAGATCATCACGTTGTGCATAAACTAAACATTAATAAATTATCATGGTAAGAGTCGATTAAAGTTAATTGATGTTAATCAAATGAAAGCGAGTAGAATGGAAATGTAATATATGTCACAAATAATACTCTACATTGCAAAGGCCCCAATGAAGTAGACTTTGGCCTGCAGTAATATCTAGAATTATGTTAGTAGCTGGAAACATTGTTTTCGTATCAGGAAAGAAAACATGGAGATTAACGGAAAAATGAATCCTCAGACAAACTAGTTATAGGAGATGCTAATTTTGGAAGAATATTACCTTAGGAGTTTTACAAAGATTTTGAGAGGACTGATACAACGCTTTCTTATCAATTTTCTGTGGTACCTTTGCATGTCAAAAGATAATTTCAAATGAAATACAACCATTTCTTCGCGAAATGAGGAAACTCGTGACTGAAACAGTGCCATTTCTTTTATAATCCGTAAAAGTAAATTTACAGCGTTAGTATGTTCTATGTTGTTGCAGTTGATATAAAAAAACATCGGTAATTAGGAACAGATGGATTTGGTAAATAACAACATATTTAAAAAACAAAGTCCTAAACATATCAAGATATTATGTTACATGGTGTTAAAATTTTTAAAAATAGTAACTTTATTGCAGTTTAAAGATTACTGAGGCTCTTATGCATGAACATCCATACAGATGACAATTTACATAACACCCGAAACCCCACAGCATCATTATAATATTTAGAGCCATTATCATTCAAAACAGTTTTGAAAATATATATCGTGAATCTTTGCGTGTTGAAGTATAATTTTGAAATTGAATCGATAAGTTTTGCATGACATGATCACAAATACATAATCACACGGTAATGTGTATTACTATCGTACATAGGTAGAGACTGAAATTATAAATTAGAAAGAAATGCCTTAAATATGTAACGTTGCGAGAATTATTGATAGAGCACTAATTGTATGTTTTCTTTCCTTTCAGTTGGTAAGTACCTACATTATCGTTGAATATACATCCTGACTTTAAGTAAGTAGATATACGTGATCATTGCAGCAGTTTAACTGAATGGTGCAAACATGTAGAAATTTAAGTGGTAAGAGTTGGTTACAGGTAATTGCTGTTTGTGAAATGAAAGCGAGAAGAATGGAAAAGATAGTTCATGAAATATACTCTTCACAGCAATGCCCCCAATGAGAATTATCTCTGCATGCAATAATATCTAGACATATGTAAGTTAATGGATAAAAGTATTTCTCTTAAAAAAGAAAAAACAACAACAAACATGGAATGCAATAGAAATGGAATCTGCAGGAAATCAGTCTGATGGGCATTCCCTTTTTTGGAGGTATTTCACCTTTGTGGTGCATTGAGTTTTTAAATTTTGTTGCCGATATGAACAAAATCAGTAATTAGGTACTGATGGATTTGGTAAATTGCAAAATGTTTAAAAAAAAGATGCCAATCCCTACTGATATTATGGTATAGTGGGGTACACTTTTCAAAATAACGGCATGGTTGCAGTTAAAAGATTGTTAAGGCTCATATGCATAGACGTCCATTACTGCACACCTCTTGTGCCAATATAGGACAACTAACACCTTACAAAGTGTACAAAGATTTGAAACTGCAGATACTAAAAGTACTTATCAACACTTTGATATGAATTTCTTCTGGTACCTTTGCTTTTAGGAATCTAATTATGAATGAAATACGACAGCTATGTTCGCAATATGAGAAAACGCATAATTTAAACAGAGCAATTTCCCTTTTAATACGTGGTCATGATCTTAAACCGTCCATATTATCTAATCTGTTGCCATTAATAGGAGCAAAAGTTGGTAATTAGATTCAGATGGATGTGGTAAAGAGAAAAAATGAATTTAGAGAAAGAGCCCTCCTGACATCAAGATATTATGGTACTAAAATTTCAAAATAAGATTTTGTTGCAGTTTAAAGATTACTAAGATTATGATTTACATGATAATCTTTAAAGCTGTTATCATATGCATTGAATACACAACATTTGCGTGGCATGATTAAAAAGCCCACAATTTAAAAATGACTGTGTGCGTTTCAACATAATGTGGTATAGTAAAGCCACTATTTTGTTATCTCAGGTTATTATTTTATGTGCACATGGCTTACACTAACACCTAAAAATATTTGAGTTAATTTGAAAGGTGTTTTATTTTAAGAAAACAAAACTTGGATGGTAAAGACAAATGCATCCTCAGAAAATTAACGTGTTGGAAATAAAGATAATTTGAAGCGAAATACATTAGTTATCTTGGTATCAGGAGAAAACAGTACCACAATGTTCCGTATACTACGTCATTGTAAACTTAATATGATTGAAGCCTCTGCAGCTGATGTAAAGAAAATCCGTGTTTTTGGCTACAATTAAAATTAGTACTCTAGAAAGTTTCTTAAACTTCTGTGACGATCCTTTGCCGGGTAAATTATTATTTCAAATCAGTTAAGCAAGTTATCTTTATATGATGGCAAAGCACATAGTTTTGACATTGCAATGTGCCCTGTCTTACGTAATAGCAAACCTGACTCTCAGTTTGTATTGCTTTTTGTTCATGCTACAAAATCGGTTATTAGTTACCAATGAAAGCAGTAGATAACAACACGCTCAGGAATACATAGATTCTAATATCAAAATATCTTGGTAGAATTTGATACAAATTTGAAACTGTCTTTAATGCAGTGTAAAGATTAATTAGACTAAAATACATAAATATCTGTGAAAATTTACTAAACATTCGATATTGCACCCTGTTACTATAATCGTTGACTCTGGCTTGTACATTTGTTGCGACCATTTGCGTGTCTAGTTATCATTTCTAATAAAAGACGTTAGACTTGCATGATGGCAAAATACATCATTTCATCAAGCCGTGTGCACTGAGACACTTCAGAGTAACTCGTACTTTATTATTATTCAACCTTGTTTAATTAAAGAGTAGAAATCTGTCAATAGATACTAATGAATACAGTAAATGGGAAATCATTTTACACATAAATACCTACTGACATCAAAAGTTTCTAAAGAATAACATTTTGGAGTTTGAAGATTACTGAGGCTAATATGGATAAATGTCGGTGATGATCAACATTTACTGTATTGCACTGTAGCGGTGTTATCTTAACAAATGATTGGCAACCCTTTGCGAAAGTCTTCAGCTTGAAATCAAATACACTATGTGTCTTAATTGGTAGAGGAAACGCAGATTTGCAACACAGCAATGTTAAGCCACTATTAAATTAATTTTATATTTGACATGAACATGATTCGTATCTAGGCAGGGTAGACATAGTAAATTACAAGACACTTGCTCTAAAAACTGTAGTTTTCAGAAGATACAAACAACATTAATTGCACGTTTTCTTTCCTGTAACTCAGTAAGTACCCTCTTTCATGGCAAGCGTACATGCTGACTTTAAGAAAGGAAATCTACATCATCATCGCAGCAGTTTTATTCAATGGAACAACAATGGTCTGAATCTGTAAAGTAGGTCGCAAAAATCTCATAATGTATATTTTAATTCCTTGTATCTCACAGAAGATTGAGATTCCAGTCCAGCAGAATAGAGTTTTTTTTTTTACAGTGGTTATCCTTCACGTTACTTAACCAGCACAGAGAAGCAAACTTAATAAGGATGGACTTTTCTTGAAATTCTTTATCCTTCTAGTAACCTAATGCACATCAACAAGCGAACTTTACAAGGATGGACTTTTTCGACATTCGTTATCCATCTGGTAACTTAAAAGTGCATCGACAGAACAAATTAATAAGAATGGAATTTAAAAGGCAGCATTATTATGACTTTATTTGATTTGGTTAATGGTCTCCATTTGAGTTTCAAAAGGATTTGGAAGTAGGCAGAGCGTAATTGCACAATAAAAAGAACAAATTATTTTTAAGTCAGTGTGGACACACATATAGGAAATAATCATGTTATTCAAGGTTTAGGAAAGGACAAAAAAATTGTCTTTTGATGCTGAGTTTCGTGATTGCGTATGATAACTTTTTAGGTTATCTCCCCTTGTGTCAAATTGTATATCGTTTTATATATATATATATATATATATATATATATATATATATATATATATATATATATATATATATATATATATATAGGTGTTATTGGTATTGTTTTTGGATTGTCTTATCGATATGTTTTGACTCTTGTCATGTTGCAAATATATCGGAAGTTGAATGACACTCAACCAAGGGCTTTACGAATAACATTAGTACGTATAGAAATTAAAAGACAATAAACAATCATTTACATGCCAAACTAAAAACAACATATACGCTGATTAGTTTTTGACAGTATTTTGATTCGATACTGATTTTGCTAGTAAACTGTTTTTATTCTGCGTAATCTATCAACATATCTTAGTTTCACATCTATAATATAAAACTGGGAACATATATTTAACATTGACACAAATGGAGAGCAATCCTAACATATGATAAACAATGCAAAAGTTTTAAATAATCACACTGGTAAGTGTTTGATGCTTGTAATTGTTGTGTTCTCAGCTGTTTTCCTATATAGTTGTTTCACTTTTACTATGCTTTGTTCTGAATATATAATGTATATATTAAACAATATAATGTAATGTCTTTTTAAAGTTAGTTTATATATATATATATATATATATATATATATATATATATATATATATATATATATATATATATATATATATATATATTGGACCACATGTTTTATCCATGAAGTGATTAATCATGCACAGGAAACAACATTACTCTATTCACTACTTAGACAACGCTTCTGTGGGACACATTTTAGATAATGTTCTACACTTTGCTTTCGGTTAGGAATTATTCCCTCTTTTTCTGGAAAACATTTGAAATTGGGAATCTTTGTAAGAGATTTAACTATAATTTTGTGGTTCCATGTGAGATTGTTCCCTATACATCAGTAGCAAATTTCATCTCCAATTAGTATCAAAGAAATAGTCATGTGTGTGAAAACGTTTTTATACCTGGCCATTTAGTTCATTTTTTACGAGATGATTTTGTATGTGAAATTATACCAATATAGAATCCAGGTTGTTCCCCACTTAACACCCCATTATTGCATCCACTGATACTATAGTCAATGGATTTCAAAACATATAGTGAAATATGTATTACCTCCTTGCCTGCAAATATGTGTGTGTGGGTTAAAGGAAGAAATTGTAATCAACCTCAATAGCATGTACGTTTAGAACTATATACTCCCATTCTCCTTAAGAAATATTTTAGACTTATTGTTTTCTTTTCTTTCTGTATATTTGTTTAAGTAAGCTATTCAACCATTCTATTTGTCGAGAATTTTATAGTTGGATCACTTTATCTTGTCTCTTTCTGAATAAAATTTAATTCTCTGCTTCAGACAAGACAATGAAGAAAATGTTGTCCTTTCGTTATTTAATGATATCTAAAATTGCAATGTCCAGATAAAAAAAAAAAACACTCATACCAATACAAACTTCAGATCCTTTAAAACGCAAATGCGATTTTATAGCTAATAATTAAATGTATACTGTAGACTCTTTGATTAGTATAGCAGTTGTGGGGAAGGAAAACCAAGTTATTGTGCATAATGGCCGTTCTTCACTGCAGAAATCTATTCTTCGAGGAACACTCATGAAAATGAATAAAACTTACTTTAAGTTTTTATTATTTTACTGCAGCATTTTTAATTTAACAGGACACATACCATATGAACCTAAACATATTTGCTTTATATACAGTGCCCAGAATGTAAGACATAGAACGAAGAGAAGATTTTCTGTTTGAATTGTGGTCATCCTTTATAGAAAGGTCAGTAAATAAAGCGGTATTAGTAAGTTCCAGGTCACACCAATATTTTAAGTTGCAATTTCACATTTAAGTGTAATGTGTGGATATTTATTTAATTTACTCCTCTATGAAAGGTTTTTATCAGTAATGATACAATGAGTCTATGACTGTTTGTTTTTTTCACTTTGTTCCGTTAGTGTTAGCAACTAAATAAGTTAGCAATCATCAAAGTAATAGATTTTCTGAAACCTTTTGAAACTTAAATCAACATAATGTTGGTGCAAACACCGTGACAATTTTTCAAACAATTTCCTTCAGTGGATAAGTAAATACAGATATAATTTGAGAACAATACCGAGTTTTAATGTCCACATTAATCCGGAGTTTTCGATTTATTTATTTAATCTGGCGCTATCAAGGTGTTGTGGGATGTCTGGAGTCAAAGAATCCAAAGAGTTATCATACCGAAGTATATTATGACGGGACATGCTCTCTACTGCAGTTATAATTCTCAACGTGAGCAGCATGCAATCAGATCAGACTTCAAATCATAATGCCTTATACTATTAATAATTGTATGGATAATTGTATTTAAATGTTGTTAATTATTTTAATAATGATAACTGTACATTTGGTGAAAGCATCCCTATATCTAAAGAAAACACAATATGTTTCGTAAATTTCACAAGCGCATTTTGTTCTTTAACATTGTTTTATTGGAATGAGATTTGAATGTTTTATTCATGTTTTCATTCCGATCTTGCTTCTGATTTGGTTTTGATTTTCCTTTGCAAAGTAGGCATTGAATGTTTTTTCTTTTCTTTATACATTTACATTTTGCATGTTGACATACTTTGCTTCAATTTACAATCACTTGACTTCATAAGAGTTTGTTTAAATTTATTAATTTGTTTTCAAATCAGAGGTAGAATTGACCTTTGTATTTACATCACCTCTTGGAAGTGATTTATTTTCCTTTTCGGACATCCATTTAGAAGTATTATAAATATTTCTCATTAGTAATTAACTAAAGAGATACAGAAAAATTACAATTCATAGGTTGTTAATGGTTTCGTCACTTTGGAAAAACCCTCTTATATCCACCTAGGACATGATTTTCCCCTTCACAACATTTGATCTACATATTTTCCTTCTGATAATATCATCTCCCTTGAACAGGCCTTGGGTGGCTGATTTAGACAGGTTGCATTGTAACGCTATAATGCGATCATTTCCATTGTCGTTGACAAAACTTGCAAATGTTGGCAGTTTTAATGTTGAAATAAACTGAGCAATTTATATTTAATTCTGTCCTAATACAAAGCGTATGCAGACGTAGTCATGTAGGCAGATATTCTCAGTTTATATATTTATTTGTTGTTCTAAATTATAATATATTTTAACCAAAGGCCATACAGTCACTATGGATCTTTCTAATGGTGGCTAGGTCACCAGTTGGGTCAACACACAAAACTGTTACTGTGAGGTTAGCTGATATATACTGGATCACATGATTAGGCTGACCTCATCCAAAATGTTCCACATAACTTAACATTAACTTGACCTTATGTAGTTATAGAGTGGGGGAATGTACAAACATTCCAAGGAATATGGTAGTATGATCACCAAATTCAGTTGAACAATCGCCATTCCAAGGTATGTGTAATCAAATTCTAAAATATGATACACATTAATGACCATATATGACTTGTTCTAAAGTTTAAAACTCCGGATTATACAAAATATTATTTTGCTTGTTAAAATGCATATATTTATTCTAGTAGATATACATTTTTAACTCTATTGGTCATATACTGGAAGAGCTTATGGGGTTGTCTGTTGTCCGCCATCTGTCCGTCTGTTAGCACATGTCTGTTATCGCTACTCCTCCAAAACAACTTGGAGGATTGCTTCGAAACTTTACGTAAAGATTCATAACATGATCTAGTTGGTCTAAATGAGCATTATGTTGATTGGACATGCAATGTGGCCACAACAGCGGTCCTACTAAATGGATGTCTGTTCAATGCATTGTTTACAGTGCGACTTCTTGTGATATCTGGTTGGTTCTAAATACAAATGGTAACGTCCAGAATGGCTGCCACGGCAGACATCTTGAAAATTTTGTTGTCGCAACTCCTGCACAAAAAGACTTGTGACATGGGCTTTTCACCAAAATGCATCTTATTATCCCCAGTTGGTATTATTTGAAAATGGAGCCATCTGAAATACAATATGGCCACCATTTAGCAGTCATCTAGAAACATTGCTTTTGATACTCCTACTGAATGGATGGTTGGATCAACATGATGTTTTCAATAAAATGTACCTAGTTGGTCCTATATCAAAATGAATAACCTTTAATATGGACAAATAAGTGGCTGTCTGGAAAAATGTTGTTATATCTACACTTCTCAAATGGACGAATAAATCAACATGAAGTTTTTACCAACATACTTTTTATACTACTTAGCTGGCCCCAATTAATATGGTGCCAATCAATCCAGTAATGGCTGTCAGCTGTTTGGAAGATCTTGTTGTCAGCACTCACTCTTAATGGATGATACTTGTGACATAGGGGTTTCACTAAAACACGTTTATTGGTATCTACTTTGTCCTAAATGAAAAATGTGCCAATATGACATCCATTATGTCCTCCACAGCAGTCGGCTTATTTAAAACTCTTGTTGTGGCTGACGAATATCAACACTCAGAAGTTAAAAGGAAAAATAATGGTCTTATCTTGAGTTCTGGAAATTCTTTTTGCATAATAGAGTGCAAGTATCTTCGACAGATTTTTGTTAGCATATATTTAATTGCTTGTTAGTGAAATAAAATAGAAAATGAATAAAAATAATAAATAGCAATAATTTAAACATTCCTCTCCAGAAAATGATACATGTAATATGCATTGAATACTAATTGACTTGCAATTTCTCGATTTCTACTGGCTATGAGAATAAACCTTTTTAATAATCTAGTTTTCCTCTATTATTTCCTGTATGAATAAATATATTATGTTTGGATATGTTGGAATACAAGTTTGATTTCTTAATGGTTTAATGTTTGACCCGAACTTGTAACAGCTTCCGCATGATTTGTTAGGTATGCAATATTAGTTAGTTTTTATATAAATCACTAATTTGTGGTTTTCGTATAATCAGTGTACTGAGCCTTAAAGGACCATAAAAAATGAAAGAAAGTGGACATTATAAGCGTTAATGTTTGTTCTTTGTTTTCGTAGGTTAGATTTCACAACAGCTTGTCAGTACCTAGAACGGTCAATCACGTGCTCACAAATACTAGAGTACTCTGCATGGCACGACAGTCATTGAATTCTTGGTCATGACCTATTTAATCTTCCGGATAAAATTCGACATTACTTTAAACTGTTAGTTACTCGATTTAACCTAAACATTGAAAGTGAATTTTGGAAATATATACAGGAATTTCGAAATAATAGTTTTAAATTTTTCGTATCAGAAAGTTGCAGGTTGACAATTCATCTGTATGTCTGTTTTGACAAATTATTAGCTTAATATGATGCCTACATTGAATACGAAATTGTTTCTTAAGCCTTTTTAAAGATTATATATATATATATATATATATATATATATATATATATATATATATATATATATATATATATATATATATATATATATATATCACAACATATTCTATACTTTGAGATCTTCGTCATCATCATGAAACCGTGAAATTTTATGTTATTTAAGCTGCAGAGTGATTATGTTCAAAGCAGACATTTCCCAGTGGAAATTAGATATAACGTCAGGTATGTTTTTCATCTGTTGCCAAAAAGCTTGGTAAAATGACAGTCAATAATATTAAGCTATTTTGTTAATACAAATATAAATAATCACCAGTGCTTTCCTTTGAGGCAGGATTGCAAGCAATTTCAAAAATCCAAAAGGTTTTAACTATGTTTTATGACTTGTGTAAAATCAAGAAAATCTACTAAAAGCAATTCCATAGGACATTGTTAAAATATATTGAAAGCTCCGAACAAATCGCTGGTTTCAAATTTAAATGGTTACCGATTTTTTGTAGCTGTAAGCTATGTCTAACTCTATAAAACTAAAAACACAAGGCTTGAAATCCCAAACTGCATTTGATAAAGACTTACTAGTGTGGTATCCAGTTGGAATCTCTTCCCAACATTAAACGGTTTTGTCTTACTTCCATCTCTTCGGAATCATTTCCAGTCGAACTGGACCTGCCATATAGAAGATACTAGTGTATAAAGTAAGAGACTTGGTTCCATATAATACATACCATTGCACTGAAGATGCAATTTATCACACACTATTTATACAGGAAACTTAAATAAATGCTCAGAAAATTGATCCCATGGAAATAAGGATTCTTGTGAGAACACAAAGGATGCAGCGACAGAGGGAACGGTGCCAAAATGGTTTTCAAATCCATCTAAAGATGTAATAAATTTACAGGATGGTCTTTGGTGGCAGTCTACCTTCACATTTGTGTGTTACTCAAGAGATCAAGCAACCATTGACACAGTTTCTGCCACCAGTATGCAGTTGAACAAAGTCTTTTAAAGACGAAGGCGACTTGGGTGGAATGAGCCTGATAAAATACTCCTTTAAGACAGGGTATGCAGATTCGAATCACGCGCAGAGATTGCCTCTTAATCTCGGGAAGGAGAATGACACACAAGTCGATGAATTGGTAACCAAAAGAGTCATTTAATTGTCAGTAAGCCCGTGGTTTGCTTGGATAATAATGATAGCCATGAATGATAGGACGAAGAGATTTTGTGTGGTCTAAAGTGCTTTCAATTCGATTATTGAAAAGGATGCACACCCTTTTCCTCGAACCGATATTACTTCGATGTCGGGCATGAGCAGATTCTGGACATCAGATCTGAGGTCGTGGTAATTGCAAGTGGAAATAGAACAGCCTGACGACCTAAATCAACGTTGCCCACCAAAAGGCCCATATAAATTCAAGGTGATGTCGTTTGGTTTATCTAATGTATCCAGGACATTTGAGCTTCTAATGGAAGCCGCCCTATTCAGGTTACAATAAGAAGTTTGCCTGATCTATCTCGACGACGTGGTAGTGATAGGAAGCATGTTCGAGGAGTTGCTTGAGAGACAATCACAGGTCTCTTCTTGTCTTCAGAGCCAGTCCGAGGATAAAACCCAAATTATGTACGCTCCGTGCACGAGAGGTACAATATAGTGGTAATATCATACCAGATGCAGGAGTTGCCATCAGTTATGAAAAGGTAGATGTAGAAGGAACGACCTATCTCAAGATCAGTTTATGAGATACGGAAATTCATAGGGTTTTATACTTATTATCGACGGGTAGTATCACTTTCCTGAGATTGCCGCTCCCTCGCACCAGCTTCCGAAAACGAAAGCCGTTTTCCGCTCGACAGATGAGAATAAGGCAGCATTAGAAGCGTTATGCAAAGCGCTTCTCTCAGCATCAGTGCTGTCTTCACCGACTTCTACCATCTCTTCATACTAGATACAGACGCGAATATTGAAGTAATTGCAGTGGTCCTTTTCCAAGAAAATGACTAAACAAAATAAGTGGTAGCGTGCTTTAGTCAGCGAATAGACAAGACAGCGCGCCAGTATCGTGTCACTAATCGTGAACGGTTGGCAGATATTTCAAGACTCAGAATAGCCCCTTGAGTTTAATGGTCCTTAAAGAGCCAGAGGGACGATTGGCCCAGTAATTGAAACATCTATCATTATATGACATAATGATGGTGCGCCGCCGTTAGAATCGCCATGTCAATGCTGATGGTTTCAGCCACTAGCCCTACAAAGGTTGTAAATATCATAGCAAACTGAAGTTCTCCGCTAAACGGCGTCCATTTTGGAGAGACGCAGAGGCGAGGCACAACTTTGTTCAGTGTCCTTCTTTGGAAGAAGTATCTTTGGGACAATGGTGAAACCAAGGCCTTATGGGGAGAGTACAAATTATTGGAAATGTTCTGAAAGATTCTCGCGAGAGTTTGTCTCGGTCTATTGTGCGACATGCTTCGTTTTCATTCAGCACAAGAACTCCAACCAGAGGCACCGAGCGAAATTGCAGGTCATAACGGTTAGTGAGGAGTGAGAACTAATATAGAATAGTTATGTCGGTGGCCAACTTGGAAACTCAAGACATGCTAAGCAGGTCTATTTGTCATCACAAAACCACTTAAGATCCCAAGGTTCGTGGTCAGCCAATTAGTTATAGTGACCTTACGTGCTTACACCATGCTCTTAAAAGTTGCATGTCAAGTGGACTGGATTAAAATAACGGATGTCACTTAGGATATCGCCAAAAATGATTATAAGACCATACAGGTTGTTTACTTCAAACAATTAGTACTATTTGAGAGTGAATATGAACCCTGCAACAGCCAAAATAGTCATATGGTGGAGATGATGAGACTGGGAGAAGAGCAATTATTGCCATATTCCATTACGTCTCGACAAGTTAAACTTGTGGCACGTCTGAGGGCACACCGAGAGTCTAAGAGAAACGAACATGAGAACTGTAGCAATGGGAGTAATGAGGTTTCGCTGGCCGATTCTATCCCTGCTCAGAGAACAAAGTAAATTGAATGTAGGAGGGCGCTCCAAGGCTACGGCACAACTTTTGCTGGAATTTGAATCACAAGTTTCGTATTCAATCTTATGTTTATATCAATATTTTTGTTGTTTTGATATTTAATTAACTGATTCGTCATACATTAATGGAACAAATGAAGCAAAAAAGAAAAATAGGTTTCGGTACCCGATGTGTCTAAGTGGCTTTAGAATATCTGGGATATGAACGACCCAACGCTGTCAAACACATTGCATCGAGAAAGCTGTAGGGATAAATTGGATTGTTTTGTGTACTACATAGAGTAAATTGTGTAATTATTAAATGTAACAATATATTTAGATGCTGAGGCATATGTCTCTTTTGGTATTTGATAAATTGTCAGAGTATTAACTTCCAGAAGCACTGGTTAGAAGATGGCTGCTTTCAGCAAGATTTGTGTAAATTAGGATTGGCCTGTGACGTTTTAAAGAGGCATCTGTGAATTAGGATTGATGTCGATGTGAGGCACAGTGTCAGCTAGCATGGTCTGATAGTGACAAAAAATTTGGAACTGTATATAGGAGTGACACGGGTCCTAAGCAGCTTCTTACCAGATCCATTAATTCTGAATCAGATCTGAAATTATGTTTGGGAATCAAGTATCGGACTGATGGTTGATTCTAGGGTAATACTTATTTGTGATTCATGGCTTAAAGTATGGCGATTGTGATCACTCGAGGATATCAGTAAGGTAATAAATCTAGAGTATGTGATATCTGTATTTACATTTACATTTATAGCTTTCTAATATTTTAATGTTTATTATAAGGAGTGGTGTTGGGAAGATATTAATGTGACCTAAGAATTAGCCATTTTCACAGAGCAGACGTCACAGTGGAAGTATTTGTAAAACTTTCAAGGGGCATAGATTGTTTTCGTTATCTCCCTCTCCATTGCTTAACCTACAGACTCAAAAGACTTCTGGATTGGTCATGGGCATGCAAAGCAAATACAACAATCCCCAAGCCCCTAAAAAGCAAAAAAGCGTTAAATTCAGAAAAAAAAATAAACATGTAAATGTGAAATTAGAGTTTCGTGGCATGTGGTTATTAGATGATTAGTGAAAAATATTTGTAGTATTTGCACGTTAAAGAACCTGGCAGTTTACAACAACTTTTTACTTGAGGTACTTGAAAATAGGAAAAACAATTAAATTTGATCGATAATGATACCCCTTGCGTACTGAAAGCAGCGTTAACGTCTTTCCAGTCAAAGCTGTTTGAAAGTGACTTCCCATATGATGTTAAATTAGCAAATAAATAATTCAAACATATATAGTAAGTGGCAAGTGTAAAGGGGAAAACTCCTGAGCGCAAAAGCACATGTTCATTGCAACCAAATGAAAGTTTATAACCATGTACTCTATATGCATTTAACGTCCATTTTATATACAAGTGTCACAATTCATAAGTTTTCAAAATAGATGACATGTAGGCGCAAAATGTTGTTGAAGGCAAGAAGTTGGAAGTAAAATTATTAACACTGAGTGGGCGATCATTTATTATGCGCTACATTTAGCCTTGGGCTGCCAGTTTATACAGATTTCTTTTATATAAATTTTCACAGATTTCATTGTTGTTACAACTAGAAATTTAAAGAGCCCACGAATAATGATCCAGCTATGACAACGATTTAATTCCCTTCCTGTATCAAAGGCATATTCACTAATGGCAGTACACACGAGAACATAAATATTGTCCAAAATAAATTTTAATACCTACCAAAACAACACTATAAAGAGAGGAATGAAAATCAGCTGTGTAACCTGAAGAATGATAACCGTAGTCACTTACTTTTAAAAGTAATATTGGTTTATTTGTAATGTCGATTAGCACAGACCGAGAATAAGTGCATGTGGTGAATGAAGACTGACTACGAAATCTCGTTCTACCTTCCACATTTTAGGATAGAGTTTGGATTTAAATTATCTCGTGAATGATGTTGTACTATATAACTCATTAACTGTTGAACTTTGCCATATATCTAACATCCATAACGGTTTACAATCTACACTATAATGCCAACATTACATAAGTGGCTAAAAACAATTGCAAATATTTTCAGTTTTATTTTCGAAATTAGCTGAACATTTCAAATTTAATTTTGTCAAATTGCAAACTGTATGTCAGCGTGGTCATGTAGGCGCCTATACTCCTCTTAAATTAATTGTTGCACAATTGTTGAATTCTAATATAGTTTAACGATATCTATTCAGTCTTAACTGTTGAATGCTATACACCTTAACTGTCGTCAAAATCTTTCCCGAAGAAAATTATTGATCGCTATGGATTTTTACAGTGGTGGCCAGGTACGAAACTTAGTGAAGACGAAAGGACGTCTTGTTTAACAGATACCAGGGTTGTATGAAGTTTTCGCGACATACACAGCTTTCATTGTGATATCAGAGCGAAGGACATTGAGGTTGCCAATAAAAGAATTCTTATATCTTACGATGTATATTTGGTGGCACAATCAAAAATTGACTAACCCTCAACATGGCCACCATGGAGTTTTCAACAATATACATCTTTTGATACTTTATTGGTCCAACATGAACTTAGTGCCAGTCATAAGTCTAATATGGCTGCCGCAACGACTGTTTTGAAGATCTTGTTCTCACTACTCCACCTGAATGGATCATCATTATAACATTGGATTTTCATCAAAACACTTCTAATGATATCTACTTTGTTCTAAATGCAATGGTGCCAATCTGACATTCAATATGTTCGCCATAGTATCCAATTTCAAATTCGTGTTATCGCTGAGAAATATCAGAGGCGATTTCAACACTCATCAGTTAAAAGGAAGAAATGGTTTTCCAGTGAATATCGTCAAATTTCTTTCCCACGGTTGACTGTCAATTTCTTCGAAGGGCTCCTGTTGTATGCATTTATTTAGCTACATTTCCAGCGAGGTTAAAAGAAATTGGATCCTAAATAAACTGCAGTAATTTACATGTACTTCTCCTATACGATGCAACATGTAGGATGCATTTGCGGTTTCTTGATTTGTTAACTGCTATGATTATAAACGTTTGGAATAATTTTATAGTTTTCCTATGTTATTTATTTCCTGTACAAGTAAATACATTCTTTATTGCAATATAATAGTATTTAATTTTACTTGATTACTGGTTAACTTCTTTCGCGACCGCTCCGGTGGCCTAAATGGTTAGAGCGTCCACCTCTGATGCGGCAGGTTGCAGGTTAGAACCATGGCCGAGTCATACCAAATACTTTTAAAAATGGTACTAGCGGCTACCTCACTTGGCGCTCAGCATTAAGAGGTCAGTGTGAGGACTGGTCGGCCTGGTGTCAGGATAATGTGACTGGGTAGGACATGATGCAACATGTCTCTGGCATGATGCCCCAGTGCTAGACATCACTATAAACTGCCGCAGTGCAGACATTGTAAGAATATGACTGAAGAATTGTTAAAGCACAGTAAAGATTCAAATCATACAGTTTCCATATGATTATTTCATTATTTCATTGAAACTATGTAAAACAAGGAGCTCGGATGCAATATTATTTCGTTTTTATATTAGTCACCTAGTGGCGGTTTTCGTTGAGTCATTGCATGTATCCTTAAAGAACCATGAAACATTGAAATAAAGTAGAAATTAGAAGTGTTACAGTTTTGTTTCTTGTTGCCATTTCTTCAGTATCTCAACGGCTTGTCATCATACACAGGCTGGCCAATAACTAGTATTACCAGCCTAATAATACTTACTATGTGCTCACAAGTACAAGAATCCCGTGCATGGTGTGACAGGCTTGCCTTGGAGAACAGCCAAAACAATAATTTTAATTTGAATATACCAGGAATTTCCCCGCAAAGTTAGTTTCTCAACCATTGCAGCATAAAGAGAAGTCTAACTTAAACAATGAAGAATGATGGGAAAATAGACAGGAATATTAAAACAACATGTAAAAATTGAGGTATTAAATTTTAAATTAACTATTCATATATATGCTTACTTTTCCACTATAATAACTTAATATGATTATCAAAATGAATACGGAATTTGTATTAATCCCTTAAAAAAACCGTACAGATATCATCAAATATTCTCTGTTTACAGTCATTGTATTCTCCATGAAATCTTGTACTCTTTTGTTATTTAAACTGCAGACTCGTTATATTTAAAAATAATCTTTCCTAATGGACTTCAGAGATAGCATTATGTATTATTCTCGTATGTTGCGAATTGAAGCTGGGGTCTGACGTCAGTCATTCGTATAAGGTTATTTTTGTAATGTAAGTATAGAAAATAGCCCAGTCTCCAGTCTGCAAACACTTTAAACAATCCCAAAAGTGATAGCTATACTTTTGTGACCCAATGCAATATTCAGAGAATCAATGTAAAAAAAAAAATAACTTCATAAGGCAACGTTAAAGTTAACGAAAGCTCTGTGGAAATTGCAAGTTCCTAATTTAAACAAATATTCGTTCATAGCTGCGTAGGAAAAGACTGTTGTGTTTGATTTATAAATAAGAAGAAGGAAACCTTAAGTAAAGTCATCCAAATTCTGCATTCAAAGGGAACAATTTATTGAATTAAAAGCTAATTGTATTACTGGTCGCAGAATAAAAGATATCTTTGCGCTCATATACTTTAAATTGAGGTAATTTACGCTTGCACTCACTGATGTAATTTGAAATCTTTCCCGTTGTCCATTAGGCTTTTCTCGAAGCAAAATCTAAACCAGACTTTGACACATTCATTGTTTTCATACGCGAAAACTGTCAGTGTACACGAAACGTATCGGTTTCGTGTTTTACACTTGATTCATCACGTGTGCTATGATTATGTTCAAATACTCCTATATACATTGTAAAACACATGCGTCAGCGGTAAAAAGCTTATTTTGAAATACAATATATGAACATTCTTAACTAACAAAATAGAATGAACATTGACACTAATATATTTTAAAGGTTAGCATGGCACGTGCATATTTAATTCTTCTCTTCCTTCATATACTGACTTGCCGTTGTGAGTGTTTAAAATTAGATGAAAACAGTTCATGCATTATCTGTCTACAGATGCATTACAAATAAGGCAAATGGGTGAAGAACGTAATGTCAGTGTTTATATCAACAATAGGATCCATTTTATGGAATATTTAATGATTACTTTTTATACTACTGCTTATTTAAACGAGTTTCAATGGAGAAAAGTGAGAGAGAAGGAAATAAAAATTGTAATACGAAAATTCGTTACTCTGGACTAGGGCCAAATTCCACGCAGGACAAAACAATTGCTTTTTTCCAAACTTGACACGAATTATTTCAGAATCGGAAGTTAGTTTTCGAGGAAAACAGATAAAGCACTTTTAATACACCGTTGTGTTGTTATTATGAACAATAACTATATCTTTCGAATAATTAAATATTATATGCAAAACTAAAGAAAACAAAAATGCTACGCTAAAATACGAACAGATTGTACCCAACGAAAATGAGAGAAAAACAGAAAATAAGAAAGGAAGAAAGAGAGAATGAAAGAAAGAGAGAGTCATATGTAGATATGTGTGCATCAACACATTTGAGGCGGGGTATGTTAATATGGATGCTTACGAAGAAAGCGGTAGTACAGATATAATTAAAATTTTAGAATGGAATATGTCAGCTGTTTAACTCTCTGAGTCAGAGAGAAAAGACAAAAAGCAGTAGGGGCATATGATATTTTTGCACATTGATTACACGTTGAACTTTTTATAAATATGTGTTTCCATGGCATAAAAATGAAAATAAAACTTGAAGAAATATGAGAATAAAACTTGAAGGGATATGTGGTGTCAAGTCTTTACAACATAAAGTGATAACTCTGAGTTAGGTGAAAATGAGCTCAGTAAAGTATTGCAAATGACCTGAATCTCTTCGCCTTCCAGAGATAAAGTTGCTACTGGAGGTATGGGATGCGATAATTGTGCCATTGTATATGAACATTACTACTTAAGAAAATGGCACAGGTGGCATTTACGACAAGAAAGTTGACGATTGGCAATGGGTTCTGGTCATGAAGAAAGTTATCACCTAGTTTGCATATTTTCTGTTATTTCATTCATTCAAGATTCGTGTGTCATTATCATTCTAAATATATTTATTCATGCTATTTAATAGTTTTGTCGTATCTGCCAATCTACGCCTCATGATTCATTGCATAATAGTATGGATAATAGCTAGTGCCATCCTAACTGATTAACGTTTAAATAGCAAAAGTTAGCTTCTGGGAACACGTAAAGATTTCCATCCTCTATAATAAATGTAGAACCAGAACTTTGAGATTTAATAAATGAAAAATTATAAGTAAGATCTTGGTCAAATATTGATCTTAATGCTATTTTTACATTATGTGTAACTATCAAATGTACTCCTTTGCAAATGTTGGTGTCTTATCGTACAGCAAATAGTGAAATTTAAAAGCATTTGTGATTGTTCTTGCATTTTCTATTTGTCTATTTCTTCCTATATTGATCGGTCTAAATACATTTTTCCATTGGTTCTATCCCAATACTCGATGCAGTTATTCATCATTGCGGAAAGATCTTAATCGTATATTAAAATCATGTCATAAACTTTTAAGGGAGGAAGAAAAGCATCATATTTGTTTTAATAATATGGCAAAAGAATTGTGACCCAATTGAACAGGGTTCAATGTTAACAACCTACAATGTAAGGATGCGACATATTCAGTCATGTTTTATTTATAGTTGGATTATTTTATCTCACCCAGAGAGTGAGTGAGCAAGGAAGAGAATTTATAGATGACTGGATGGATTACACGACAGAGCAAAGATATGATCCAGAGATCGTATTTTTAAACATTATTTTGCATACTGGCTTTAATATTATTAATTACAGAATCCCAGAGAGAGAGAGAGAGAGAGAGAGAGAGAGAGAACACTAACAAAAATAAAAAGACAACAACACAAACAATAATCACTGCGTAAAGAAGCAATGTTTACTTGTTTTCAAGTTTTGATGAAATTAAAATATGGATAAAACTAGCTTTGATACAATACAACATTCAGACTGAAATATGCAGCATCGATACCGACACTAATACCATGAAAACTGTGCAGCATGAGGAGGAATTATATCGGGTTTTTGATGTGAAAAGACGCAAACCTTTAAATTCAGCTAAAATTGCGATACAACTCAAAATATTTCGTATAGATTGCCGGGCACTCTACGACGAGCCCCAGATAAAAGAGATATAATTTATATTAAAAACCCCACAGATTTGTATTATAGACAGAACTGGTGCTCGGTAGAGGAAGTTGCTATTTTCCAACCAACGATTTGAATGTCAAAATATGAAAGAACTGTGAGTTTATTCACACAAGGATTGAAAAATATTTGAAATTGTTGAAAATAAAAGAAACCCGTATTCAGTATGGCAAAAGACAATTTTTCAAGCGTGAAGTATTCTCTGTTGATCCTAATAAAGTTAAGGCTTTAACGTATGAAACTTTGCACATCAGTTCTGAAGGCACATATACTACGAAAGTCTAGTTGGTTACACAAACAATGGCACATTCTGAAAAGAAATTAATGGTGAGAACAAGAAAATAAAATGCATATAATTGAGATAATAGTTAATCTAACAGTCTACTTACATATTGCACAAACAAGCGAGAAATCAAATTCATTAAAGAAGGGCCTATCCTGTTCACTTGGATGATCAGTGGCAAGCAGATATTGTTGACTTTCAACTGTACAAGACATACAACGGATTGAAACGCCTCGATAAGGATATATATTTGTTCCAAAATACGCATGTGTTCAGAGAGTACACCAAAGGTAGTGCATGTGTAGATTTGTCAGAAAAACTCCGAAATATATAATGAAGCAATTCACTCAAAATAGGAAAATACAATGAAGTTTTACCAACGCAAGAGGATACCATAACACTCATCAGGCACCAATAGACATGATTTCACCTAAAACGAGCGAGGAGAAATATAGATCGAAAGTATGCATCAGTCTATTCGGTTATTTGATAACTGAAATATATGGGACCGAAATTAGAAATTGGCGAAACAGTCAGAATTTAAACATATAAAAGTTCTTGCACTTTTCGACTTGACCAGCAAAAATATGCACTAGTGAAACGGAAGAGCTATGAAATGGAGTACAGCTAGCGGATAAATTAAAAAAATTAAACGAATATATTTATCAGAGATTATGTAAACAGACGAGACTGCTGCGATACTAAATTGCATGCGATAAAAGATTGGAGGGTAAAATCACCAGTGAATAGTGTTATCCCTTAACAAAATTAATAAAACTATGGGTTAGATATTATTGGATATAAGAGAACATTGACAACAGATGAAATGACAAAGAAGAACCTGGAGAATAAAAATGCTTCTTCTGCAAACTAGCAACAGCCTGACAGATGCGGGAATGTAAGTGTCAGGTCATATGCAATCAATCTGCAATCAGTATCACAGACGAAGAAAAAATGTACAGGATGTTTGTAACGTGTATGCTTTAGACAACGCAAATAAATTAGGTACAGCATGTCTGGGAATGTATCGTTTAGAGACCTAAGTTAACCTTTAAGCATTGAAACAAAAACTAATTCAAAAGATACAACACCTTGTCAAACGTTTCACAGATCTTAATAATAACCAATTAACAAATGTTGCAGACCTGGTAGAAGAATTCGATGCCAAAAAATAAACATTTTGGACTGAACCGAAATGATACATATGTGCCTAAAACTTCAGAGAATAAAAGTTGAAACGAGATCGAGAGGTAAAGGAGAAAGATATTGACAATATGTTAATATTGAACTGAACGGTAGCGAAAATTTCGAAAATTACAGAGCAACAAAAATTTGTTTATGAGAATATAAAAACGATTAGAAGCTCAATACTTATTGAAACTGGTATTCATTGTGTTATAAACTGCAGTACAAAAACTGCTACCGGTTTGGAAAATAGCAGATGATATACCTAAAGTTTATACAATTTTACAACTGATAGAACAAAGAATAAATAGTGAATGGAATACCTTAAAAACTGAAATGAAGAAAATTAGGACATCTCTGGAGAATTATGGCACCCTACAATTTCACTTGGTGAAATTGCAGAGAGATTTGAATAACATAATGAAACAGAAGAACGAGAGGTTAGAATTTTGGGGATTCTAATTGGTTCATAAATTACGGGCCCGAATAACATCCTTATAAATAATATTAATAGCTGTCGGAGTTGCAGAAATGGACTGAATAAACATAGACCACAAAACGACAGAAGGCTTAGAAAATAAGTAACTATGACTCTACTGATGATTAGGATAATGAAGATGGCATAGAATCTAGGTATTACAGATATGAATGAATCAAATAATAAATTATGCTACTTTTACAGTGTTCATGTCGCATATGTACTTTGCAGGGAAGTATTGATGAAACAGACAAAAGAACGAAACGAATAAGAAAATATATAACAGGTTAGGAGCAAAGGATACAATGACTAAAGATGCTTTCTATTTGAAACATAAAAATACATTTGCGTTAGCTTGTAGCACGGATGGACTTAATACTGACACAGAAGCTGTTGAAAGTGAAATGAACCAAAAATATGATATTTGCTCCAAGAAATTAAGGTGATATTTAGGGATTTAGCTATTTGCAAGCAAGTTTTTCTGTATAGAAGATACACATGATATAACTGTATTTGAAGTAAACTTATAGCATGATCACTTGGGGAATTATTAATATTTGTAAACATTATACTAATTTGAATAGAGACTAAATACAGAGACTTTTCAATTAAATCGTGGTTATTCGGCCAGCATTAATTTAGAACAAGACACACAATAGAATGCGAATATTCAACATTGAAAAGGTAATGTTGATAGATCTAAATGATAGCCTGGATAATTGGTTAGAGTTACTGGATGATATCTGCGAAGAAACCAATACTTTTAGTTCTGCATTTGATAATTTTGGGAAACTTGATGACATGAAAAACTGCCCAACGTAATTAGACAATCTTTCAGTAGCAAATATTTGAAAATGTGTGTTAGTGGTTGTGATACATGGTGTATGTGATGCGTCTAATGCAGTAGTGTAGTTGTAGTTAGTGCGTACACTTTTTGCTTCCAGCTGCTTTCCATGGCTAGCCCCGAACATCCAGCGGCGAAAAGGGGAACCGAGCGCGTACGTCTCCCTCTGCCAGTCTATAGCCTCTCCATGGTCAAGATTCATGCAGTGCCTCCTCGTGGCAACACACGGTTACTGGGCATCATTTAACCTAAGGCTGAACTGTTGGGGATCTCGGAGCAACAGTGGGCCCCAGAGGTGTGGTGTGCAGGCCCATCGGTGTGTGGACACGTCCGAGCGTCACACCGACCACTGCCCCACCTGAGGGTTAAATAGAGCGACTTGCTACCCTTCCAAGTAAAGTCTGATCCGGCTGGCTGGGTGGATGAGATCTTAGTCGACCCAACGGCCACGATGGCGGACCAACAATGTGCTGTTGAGCGCCTAGGGCATTGAGGAGGCACATTAAAAGTCATGGCCATCCACTGCAGCCAACGGAGTGTACAGCAGTAGCGATACTTCGTGCCGCTGGGAATGGGCTCACGCGGCCGAAAGAGTGGGATCGCCCATGTGCAACGACTTTCCCCACTTTAAAATCTCTCCAACACAGGTTTTGTTGTGCACCCATACTTCACTGTATTAGTACTTTTTTAAGGTTCTGCGGAGATGGTGGAGTGGCGAAGCGACAGGTGGCGGTGACCACTGTCAGTAGTAGTCACAAAGCTGCACATAGGATAAGTGGTCGTTCTCCACTGTATCCAGGCAGTAGAGGGGTCCGGCAGCATCCGTGGTGACTGATCAGCCCTTTTAAGGACAATACAGCTCCCCCTGTACAGGAATAGTTTAGAAAAGGTGACCTAAATATTGTCAGCCCTACACAGTCGGGCCAGTTCACAGCGACTGGCAGATCATCCTTCAATGCCGTCGAAATGCAGAACCTAGCAGAACAAAGAAACCGGGTGAAATGGAATGTCTGTACTGTCGTGGATAGAGACATGGGGTCAAAACACCAAAGAAGAACAGCCCTTGTCGCCAGAGAACTAGCAAGATACAATATCGACTTGGCAGCAGTCAGTGAGACCCGATTTGCTCGGAAAGGATGGCTAAATTAGGAGGTGGGTACACCTTTTCTGGAAGTGAAAAGCAGAGGAGGACAGGACCCATGGAGTGAGAATTGCCATTAGGACAAACCTAGTGAGCCACCACCAGGACCTACCAAGCTGCATCAACGAAAGACTAAGAAACTCCGTCTCTCTTTGAGTGGCAAACACTTCCTGACCGTCATAAGTGCCTATGTCCCAACCATTATATGCCCTGATGAAACCATGGAACAGTTCTATATCGACTTGGACTCTGTTCTCACCTCTATTCTGGCTAATGACAAGCTGATCTACTGGGTGATGTCAATGCCAGAGTTGGCATGGACCAAGCACAGTGGAGTGGTGTGACTGGGAACTATGGAGTTAGCATAATGAATAAAACCAACCTTAACCTAAACATCATCCCTTACCCCACAAGCGACCCAAAAAGGTGAGACCTGTCTTCAATACAAGCAAGTTAAAGCACCTGGAGCACAAGCAGGAGTTCCAAATCAAACTTGACAACAAGCTGTCTCCATCTGAGGAGGAGGTACGGAAGGCCATTGAACATATAAACTGTGGTCGAGCGCCAAGTAAAGATGGAATCCCTGACTCTGTTAATAGAGAAGCCCTTTGGTTGGTCCTTGGAAAACTTGACTGCCTCAGAAAGTTCACCAACCTTATCCAGTTGTTCCATGATGACATGACAGCAGAGGTCTTGGCCAATGGCGAGTACTGCACTTTGGTGTATTAACCAGAGTGAAGCAGGGTTGTGTGCTCGCACCTGTGCTGTTCAACCTCTTCTTTACCCAAATCCTGCTCCATGCAGTGGAAGGACCAAGACATAGGAGTCTACATCAAGTATCGCTTAGATAGAACCCTGTTTGACTTGCTTCATCATTCTGCAAGAAGAAAGACACTGGAAAGGCTAATTCTTGAAGCTCTGTTTGCAGATGACTGTGCACTTATGGCTCACAAGGAAAACCACCTACAGACTATTGTGAATAAGTTTCTGAGGAATCCAGACTATTTGGTCTGACAATAAGCCTGGATAAAACAGAGGTATTTCTTCGGCCGGCTTCTTACACAAACCCACCATAAACCACCATCAACATCGAGGGGAGATGGTTGAAGAATGTGGAGAGATTTACATGCCTGGGAAGCACATTGTCTTCAGCTGGGATTCTGGACAGTGAAATCACAGCCAGGATCCAGAAATCAAGCCAAGCCCTAGGAAGAATTCATGTCAGAGTCCTTTAGCAAAAATACATTTATTTGCCTTCCAAGATTAAGGTCCATAAAGATGTCATCCTCACCTTCCTGTCTACCATGGTGAAAGCTGGACCGTATATTGCAGGCACATGAATCAGCTTGAGCAGTTCCATGAGTGTTCACTATTGTCAATCATGCACATCCAATGCGGATTCGGCCAATGTGGGTATGTGAGAAAGCTTGCCAGTAGCTTCTCGTGGGTCAGTGGTTCTTTCCGGGGTTTTCCTGGGTTCTTCCTCCACCATTAATACTGGCTGCCATGTATGGCCTATCATGTGCTGAAAAATGGCATTAAACCCTACAACAACAACAACAACAACAACAGCACATCTGATGGCAGGACAGGGTGTCCAGCTGAGAAGTCCTTAACAAGGCCAGTACTCCTAGCATTGAGGCACTGCTGCTGAAAGCCCAGCTCAAATGGTCTGGCCACTTCATTCAAATGGAGAAAACCATAATATTGAGACAGCTCTTCTATGGTGAGCTCAAGCAGGGAAAGAAACCAGAAATGACGGTGCCCCAGGAAAAGGTACAAAGACAATCATAAGTGTAACCTGAAATTTTGCGGCATCCAACCCAGCAAGCTGGAAACCTCGGTCATGGACAGGTGTATCTGGTGCATGCTCATCACAAAGGTTGTCAAGCTATTGGATGATGAATGCCACCAATGCCTCACAGCCATGAGAGAAAAACAGCACACTGAAGCATCCCAGCCCATCATGTCTACAGGCTTCCCATGCCCATCCTGCAACATCCTGTGTGCATCCAGTTTTGGGAATAGGAGCCACATGCATAGCCACCATGGGCTGCACAACTAGGACATAGGACATTGGTCTGGTTATTGTGATAAGTATAGGTCTATAATCTAAGATTCCTTAGAGATTAAACAATGACAAGACAGCAACAGACACAGTATTAGAAGAGAAACACTTAATTTCAGATGAAACTAATTCAGAGATTGTAGATATTTTGACACAATAAAAGATAAATAATCTTATAATGAGGTAGAATTTGCTTTTCAATTCAAGGTAATGATGTGACACAAGTAATGCACTTACATTGTCAACCCCACATCATCATCTAGTAGCATTGCTATTTGTTTCATTGAAATGCCATATGCCTAGTGATAACATGACCTTAGCAAATGCATTGCCTATTGTTCGTCAGGACTGAATATACAATCTTTGTAGATTCTTTCCTGCTACACATCTTTAAAAATCCTTTACAAGATATTTTCATATGACATCTGGATAGTGCTAGCATAAAAATCCACTTTGGATAGGATTTGTTAGCTTCCACTTTTCATTTTTAGAGTGATTAACAGTGTGTACTTTTAGCAAACTAAATATTGTTTGGACAATTTGTTTTCCATCTGGGCATATTTTTTACTGTTGTAATTTTTCATAGAGTTTCCAACTCCTTGCAAACACTGATTTGTCCACAAGTTAAAAAACGTCCTTCTAGAAATCATTGGTAGGTTTATGCCTCATGTGTTTAATGAGTTATTTGTATGATTGCAGCCAAGGCTGCTCATGAAGTAAGATAGTTATGGGTATCTTTTCCATTTTCAAATCCAACTGTACATTAAACATTAGATTTCTGTATTTATAATGTATTTATATTTGGTTGTCAAATGCAGTTTTCATACAATTGATCTAGTACCATTTTAATCATTAATCAATTTCTTTTCCAACTCTGACAATCCATTTTTGTTATGAGTTAATGTCTCTAAAACAGGGAGGTAAACCTTGAAATGCTAGCGCAAATGTGTTATCTCCAACTTAACTTCTAAAATTCACCTTGTATCACTAGTATTGGGGATGTTAAGCAGGTTTTCTCTACCCAAATAACTTGTTCATTATTTTCCCATTTGAAGTTGAGACAGGGAAGTTTTAATCAAATGCGAGCCACAACTTTGTCCTCTTCCTGTGACTTTTCAAACTGCCGATTGGTTTATTTTCTCATCATCATCTACATACTGTTCATTGTTTGCATTGGCATATTATGCGGTATTTTACGAATGCCACTTTCATTTCAGCCCTCAACCACGACAAACATATCATCATCTGTCAATGATTCAAATTATGTGTGCGTGCATGAATGTATGTATTTATGTATGTATGTATGCTTGTATTCATTCTCTAAAGATATCATTACAAAATATTAGTGTCTATATCTGTCTTGTTTACTGATGGTTCATAAAGACTTTGAAACAGACAACTCATTTAGTATAAAGGCTTGTTTGCTCTTTGATATATACTTTTCTCCTTTGATTCCATCAGACCTTTCAAAAATTTAATCAAAGTTAAACCTACACTCTTTTACATAAAAACCTTTTTTTTCTAATGTATCAACAACTATGAGAGTTTTACAAACTACCAATTGCTAATAATACTAAGCTGTAACATCTCATATATGTCCAAACTTGAGGTAATAATGTTTGTGTCATTCTAAAATTGCTAAAATGTACTTTATATTTCATATACAATTTGAGTTTGGTTTGTAGGAAATAATCACACATGATTTCCCATATTATTAAAGGTTTAACATTATATATCTTTGTGGCCTCCATCGAGAAATATAATGTTAGGGTTTAAACACCCTTCTCACTCATTTTCCTATTTATTTGGCCATTTGACTATGATTTACAATGCGTACAGCAGAATCTATACATTATAATCAAATTTTAACTGAGTACCCTGGTTAGATTATATCAATTGTAAAAAGGTATAAATTGATAATCAACCTCAAACATGACAGGATAGTACTTTGTTCTAGTTTTCAAAACTGGCAAGCGTTTTACAGTCCAAAAGATTCAGATTTGCATTTCAATCAACCCCATACACTTGTAAAGTTGAGGCTGCTCATCAATAACATCATGAGAACTCTGTAGTCTGAATGTGTTACATACTTACCAAAGTAAGTACTGTACTTATAGTGTACATGTTATGGGTTTGTGTAAAAACTGTTTTGAAATATTTTTGAGTTTGTCATTTTCTGAGGAGTTTTAAAACTACAATAAAATAAACTGCTTCTTTAACGTCTTAAATGGCTGACAACTTAAAACACTCGAATAAGTCTAAGTAATATAAATATCTCTGGCTTTTCTGTTTATATATCTCTTTTACAGATGAATTTTTCAACACAATATATTTTATTAATTTTTATATGATCACTGATGCTTGTGTATGAAGAGCTTGATTTTCAGAATGCCTCAGTTCTTTACCGTTAAACCAAGTTGCTGTACCGGTATATACTATATACATTGTGCATAACATAAGTCTGCAAAGTAGATTAGTTCCTGTAACTAAGTGAGCAACCTTCTCTAAAAAAAGTCACTATTATCAATATTACTTTCATTATTATTATTATCATTATCAGCTGATAAAATAATTTTACCTAATTATATAACTGCATTCAAATTACTACTGTCATTTGAAATTAATTAGACTGTATACTTTATGTTGTGCTCATTGGAATTAATTGATGTCATCCATTTATCTGTTACCAACATATGTGTTGTAGACAAAATAAGCTAAAGAAAAAGAGAGTTGCAGTGGAAGTTCTTGACTAAGGAAAAATACTGTATTATATCTTTAAATGTGGTTGCATGTCATCTTAATAAGGTAAATAATGATCTAGCACAAGCTGAGGTCACGTCAAAAATTATTTTTAATATTACATGCACTTCACAAGTCTCTTTTAGAATTGTTATTTTTATAGATCATAAAATTGACATTAACAAATATTATTGCATAGTATAATCATTTAATGAAATTTAACATTTATTATCAAGTGTGTGCTAAAGCAAAATTCTTAAAATACAGTAGTAAAGTTGCACATGCAACCCAATTAAAACACTACTTTTTAAAAATCCTATATGTAGAAATTTAACAATTTTTATCAAGTGTTTTTATGTGCCAGATTCTTACACAATAAATTAAAGGCACATATGCTATATTTAAAACAAATGAAAATACTTTATTTATTAAAACTCCCATATTTTTTGCACACATTATTTTAGAAGAAGTGCAATATCTAAATATATCAAATTGTAGCCGATTAATTAACGTGGTTATTAAATGCTTTATATAGTGTCCTCCTCATTCTCTTTGTCCATATGACTATTAATGTGATATCTACATTCTAGCATGTCATCATATGCTTCAAACTTTCATTGCAGTTTAAATTATGTTCTTCACACAAGGAGTTGGAAACACAAACATGCAACATGCTTCGTATACATGAAATGAAGTTTTATATGTAACACCATTTCATTGAAGAACTAGAGGATTACGCTGTGAATTTATTTATATTATTAAGATATTATTACTAATATTTAGGCTTTAAAGAACAGTTTGTGAGTAGGAAATTTTGTATGTATTAATATTAGGAAAAGGTTGTGTGTATGATATTTGTATGTATTAATATTATAAACAGGTTGTGTGTAGGATATTAATATGTATTAATATAACGAACAGGTTGTGTTTAGGTTATTGTATGTATTAATATAAGAAGAGTGTGTGTAGAATATTTGTATGTATTAACATAAAGAATGGGTTGTGTGTAGTATATTTGTATGTTTTAACATAAAGAATAGGTTGTGTGTAGTATATTTGTATGTTTTAACATAAGGAAAAGGTTGTGTGTAGGATATTTGTATGTAATATAAAGAACAGGTTGTGTTGGATATTTGTATGTATTTACTAATATGCATGCTTCCTTTGCAGCTGGCTGCCCCCTCTCTCTCACTTCTATATATATATATATATATATATATATATATATTAATGTTAATGAATATTATGCTTTTGAGTAGAATTATCATTCTTTACTCATGATATGTCTTTTATACTTGCATGTGAAAACAAATAAAGCCTATTTGAATTTACTGCTTTCATGGCCTAGTGGTTAGAGCATCCATCTTGGATGCAGGAGGTCACGGGTTTTAACCCCTGCCAAGTCATACCAAAGACTTATAAAATGGTACTAACAGCTGCCTCACTTGGTGCTCAACATTAAGAGGTTAGTGTTACGACTGGTCAGCCAGGTGTCAGAATAATGTGACTGGATGGGACATCATGCTACACGTCTGTGGTTTGATGCCCCAGTGCTAGACATCACTATAAACTGACACACTGCAGACAACATAGTGATATAACTGAAAAATTGTTAAAGCTATGATACAAATCCAAATCAAACACACACACACACATATTTTAATTTTACAAATGGTTGGGTTTTCTTTTTGAATTTTAGTGAAATAGAAACATTTAACTTTGAACCTTTAGAAGTTTTTCTGTCCAGAGTGTGGTCATCAGTAAAGTGGGATTGATAAGTTAATATCAAATATAATACGTATCCTATGTAATATGGCATTCTACAAGAAAACATTTTTATACACTGAGTACCATAGTCCTAAATAATTACAAAGACTAAGTTACTGTATTTTTTTGTTTTGCTCTGTTGCATCTTAAAACACATCTCAATTAAACGTGGCAGTTAAATAAGTGAGCAGTCAATCAAATAGAATACCGATGAATCCTTCTGAAACTTAAGCATTAAAAAATACAATACCGACATTATGAGCTCAAAGTCTTCCAATTTTTAAACAAAATATTCTAAGTGGATATAAATAAACAGAAAATATACTTTGAGAAATAAGATATAACTGACAGGTCAATCACAGTATAGAGTTTTCACAATATTTTTGTTTTCATTTTCAGCTATTGAGGTACTTCATTGATGCTTTCACTCCAAAGAACTGTCACATCAACGATGTCATGATGGATCCTCCTATCTACTGAAGTGATAATTCATGTGGTGAAAAGAACACACTCTGTGGAATACTAAAACAGCAGAACAATAGAACTTAACTAATTATGAATTAGTTATTTATTATCATAATTGTATTATTATATTTATTATTATTATTATTATTAATTAATAAAACTTAACTAATTATTATGAATGCCTTATGATCAGATGATGCTATTATTAATGTTACCCTACTTAGCTTTCTCAAGCAGATCATTGGATGCATGGGTTTTGTTATTGTTTAAATATTAATATACATTTGTAATCTATTAATAGTGTAAGATGTACTTCCCATATCAAATAAAAATATTTGGTTTCTTCAAAACTTTACGTGCATTTATTCCCTCTAGAGAAATGTTTTCAGTGCAAAGATGTTTGAAAGTTAATTCTTCATGCCTGGGTATTTTTATATGCTTTGTTTATGTTGTCTTTTTTTTACTTTGTTTCACTAATGTAACTCTCTGAATTCATTAATGGTTGACATTTACTATATGGTACAACACAAGTATTATTTTACTGGTTCACATGCTGAAAATGTGATTTAAAATAATATGCATTCCGTGGCAGGTCCAGAATGTTCATTGCTTGAACAGGCAGGCGGGAACAAGCTGATGAGTGGGATTGTGGGATGGAATCTCCAGAATTCACTCTGGGAACAAAGCTCCTGCATTTTAAGTGTTTCCAGTGCCAACTTTTCAATCATGGAACTTTGAAGAAGGCTTACTCTAGGAAATTTTCCAACTGGTTTGAACTCATTTTTAGAGTGGGTGAGTGGGTGATTTCAGTATACGGGGGGTGCTGACTCCTTCCTACACCTTTATCCTCCCTGCCATTTGTTAACATCTGCAGTAAGCAAGAGCATGGCAATTATAAACATTAGTGGTTTCACGCAACTAATTTAAGAGCATTATTATGATTATTGTATTTGCTTCAATTTGAGATAACTTGGCTTCATACGAATTGTATTTAGGAGACAGACAATAGTATAAGACACATGGGTCATGTAAGCATTCAACACAAACAAGAGTCAGTAATGGGTGTCATTTTTAGAATTTGATTCGTATACATCCATATTCCTTTGGAAGGTCATTATTTAGTTGCCCTGAGAGGTGCATACGGCAAAATCAAATTTAAAGCACGTAGACATTTTTGGACAAAATGAACCTAAAGGTGTGATCCAGTACAATCCAGATTGAATGTCGTGTGCTGCGATGTCACAATGAAAGCTACACATATTGATAAACAAATTTGTACTACCCTCGATTGTGATGATTCCACTCAATGTGCTTTTATTTTGACCTAAATTTATTTCATTGCCATCACTGTAAAAGTCCATAGCAACAGATAATTTTTGTCTGGAAGTTTCTTGGCAACAGCTAAGGTGCAGAGCATTCAATTATCATGATTGAATAGACTTGGATTAAAGAAAATTAGTGTTCAGTTTGAAAAGAACAATTTATATTTCATTTTAAATGAGTTAATGTGCACACATGACCCATGTGACTTGTACTATAATTTGGATGTTGATGATCAATCCATTAGTTTTGTCTACTGAGCATGAAATATATTTTACAATTATATTAACTGTTAGCAGTGACGTATTGTCTGACACAAATTTCTGAGTTATATAAATATTTTCAATTAGCCCAGAAAGAAGTAGCTTCATGAAATACAGTGAAACATCCATTAATGGTCACCTTTCTTTAGCAAAATCCTCTTGTATCCAATCAGGGTCTGAATTTTCCTTCTCTACCTTTCATCAACTTAATTTTCCTCAATTGCATGCCACCTTTCTTAAACAGCTATTTTTTTCCATCCTTGAGGTGTCCGCTGAAGAAACTGTATATCAGAAAGCAATGAATGGACAAATAAAATGGAATAATTCTCCTTGTGCCAACATAATTTACTACTGTCTAAATTTTAACATGGCAAACATTTTAAACAATTCTGTCTTACTGTAGTTTTAAAGACATGATTTATATTAACTATAAGTTTGCTTGCAGATATTACTTTTATTTTGATCAACATTTTTGTTTGAATATGTTTAAATGCCTTATAGTGTGTGTGTGTGTGTGTGTGTGTGTGTGTGTGTGTGTGATTTGGATTTTTAACATTGTTTTAAAAAATTTTCAGTCCTATTGCTACAATGTCTGCAGTGCAGCAGGTTAAAGTGATGTCTAGCACTGGGGCATCATGCCACTGACATGTAGCATCATGTCCCACCCAGTCACATTATGCTGACACCAAGCTGACCAGTCCTAACACTAACCTTTTAATGCTGAGTGCTTAGCGAGGCAGCTGCTAATACCATTTTTTAAATAAGTCTTTGGTATGACTTGGCCGGGGTTCAAACCTGCAACTTTCCGCGTCCTAGGCAGATGCACTAACCACTAGGCAAACAGAGCAGTCTAATGCATTTTAGTGATGCATAAAAGAAAACAAACAGAAAACAAATCACAAAAATTGACAAATTATATTCCAGTAAAATATGATTTAAATACTACTTCTTTTTATAACCTAACTGATATGATGATAAATATTAGAAACAAAATTATAGTTTCTTGTTGTCATCTATCATTCATTATTAAATTTTCTGTAACATAGTAAGGGTAAATGATTTTGATTTCTTAATGTCCTAATACTTCTTGTGAAATTGTAAAACCTTCCACATGAACATTTCATTAAAAGTTAAAATTAAATGCAATTGTTTGCTATTTCATTTTTTATATTCATCATTTGGGGTTAAGTATAACAAGTTTCCTGTTCCTGTAATGGATGAGAATTCCAGGTTGCATATGCATCAATCACACCTGCTGTCATCACAGACTAAATGACAATTAACAGACATTATACAATCTAATAATAGAAACATTGTGCTCACATGAATTCATCATGCATCTATGCAAACATAACTGTTATGTGCGGTGGAGCCATTAAAACTTTGTTTCTGTGCTGTTGAATCTAGTAGATTTTAAAAGCAAGTGGTAGCTTGGGTCTGTGCAACTTGTAACATTTTGTCCACAAGTATTTGAGAAAGACTGCTCAGTGATGTTTGCAACAAATATGCCTGTTCAGATGTACAAAAGTATACAAACTAAAAAAAATAATTACATGTGCAATGTTCCACATTTATTTTGTGACAGGTACTCAGCCAGGCATTAGCATAAATAATAGCACACTCAAATTTCCCATTTTGTTGGGACCAGTACCATATTTTATAGCAAACATGCATTGCATTTCAATGTCAATAACCATAAACAGCAACACTGTAATAGGAAAAACAGTTCCAGGGAGGCTCTATCTAACTGAATAACAATACTGATCTCCCTGATGAAGATCTATGACGTCTTTTAAGTGCTATATATCAATATGGTTGTATGAACTAATCCAGGGAAAATAAGAAGGGTGCATTGGATACGTCTTCCTGAGACTTAGGTATCACCTACTGACTAAGGTAGAGCTTCCATACTAATCCAACTCTTCCACCATATTCCAGACACCAGGCTAGACCTGAAAAGATATTATATCATGTTTAATTTAATCTTATACATCAGTAAGATGTGCTAAATGAAGTTAAAATGTACTACATATGGAGATTTTGAAATGATATTAAGGTTGCAAGCACAGGAAAAAATTAAACTTGACATAGTGAAATGTGAAGCAATGTCCATGTATTTAAGTGACTATTCATCTCAAAAATACATGAGGTTTCTAGAAGAATGTTTGTCAGATTATGTTCAGCCATTTACAGGCTAAATAACTAATAAGGTATACTAGCTATCATAAAGTTTAAGGCAATGTGGGGATGGTGAGGTTTGATCATTGGTGCAACAATTAATACATACCAGTATACAGGGAAAGTAAATAACTATGTACCAAATTAAAAGATATTACCATAAGTAAGCTGATTAATGATGGAAATAACTGTTTTGGATATTTCAAGAGAATACAGCCAATTGTGTGCCTCAGAGATCGACTATAGGTACAAACAGATGCTGTATCATCAAGTAGATGTGAAATCCTGATCCCCAAAACCTATAAACAAGGATGGTCATCCATGTATGTGAGCCATGTACCATGTAATTATTAAGATCAACTGTGACAACTTTGTTGATTTATATACTTGTGTTTTGAAGCAAACAGGATAGACCCAAAATGGCTGGCTCTTCATACAATGCAGATCAAGGTCTATACCATTGCTCAACACATGATTTGAAGCAATCTGGATAAACCCAGAAATGCTTTGCATATGGATTGATATAGTACATAATAACAACAACTAGTACAATTCTAGTGAGAAACAATTTCATTGGCTGACAAGTCATGTGATTTGAAAAACTTTATTATAGTAGAACATTGTGATGTCACCACTTATTATTAGTGTGCACCATGCAGCTAAAATGGCACTTGAACTCTCTAAAATGAGTAAAAATTTTAAAATTTTAATGCTTGGCACTAAATCATTTAACATAACAATTACAAACCTTTGTTGATAAAAACTGTGAGGTATGATGAAATGTATCATATTGATGTTTGCTTTGTGTCGGTCAATGAAGTTTACTGGTTCATAAAACTTCATATTTTCACCACAACAAAAGTCAATAATTATTTAATACAATTACGATAGACCCAATACACATACTGTATTAACTTTTTGTCATAAAGTACTCATCAAAACTGACAGGGCCTCACATACTGTATTAACTTTTGTCATAAAGTACTCATCAAAACCGACAGGAACTCACATACTGTATTAACTTTTCTCATAAAGTACTCATCAAAACCAACAGGACCTCACATACTGTATTAACTTTTGTCATAAAGTACTCATCAAAACCGACAGGACCTCACATACTGTATTAACTTTTGTCATAAAGTACTCATCAAAACCGACAGGACCTCACATACTTACACTGATCCCTAACATTTATATTACTAATGAGTATTTTAAAATACCATTTATGTGTGAATATTTTAACACAAATGTTTCTTTATTGTTGAAATATATTTGCTCCTTTTCATGGCATTTAAAATGTATTATCAAAATACAGAAAATATTCTCTGAAAGATGTGGGGTGATATCTATACACTAAAATACAACCCCAGTTTGCAGATTTTCTGAAACACTTCATATTTTGAGCAGCATTCTGAAGACAATGGTTATTCCAAAAAACACATAATTTCTATAAGCTTCATGAGTTGTTTGTAGTCTTCACTACCGTTCTACAAAGCTTTCTGAATGCTACAGACTCTGAAGTTAGGGTGTCAAAAAACAGCTTATAATGTACCATCAATACACAGCCAAAAACCCCAAACAAAATCAAATGCATGACCAGCTCAATGGCTCATAATGTACCAAAACACTGCCCCAAAAACAACAAAATCAAATGCATGACCAACCCAAACAAACACAAATTGTCAGTCTCATTACCACAAACAGCCAAATAAGAACCTCTGTCATACCCAGGACATATTTCAATTGCATACATAGTCAAAACATCAAGGGCAGACCCTGATGGCAAGTTATGTATACTCATCTTTTTTAACAATGACTATTTTGACAGACATCTTGCAGTAGCAGAAATAGTTAAAACATACAAGACAAACTATGATGGTAAGATGTGTGTAGTCATCTTTTCCTGTTTGGATATACCATTGAGACTACAAAAGAATATCACATGGCAAGAGTTAGAAACAAAACAATGTACAACTTTACAGCTTTATTTGATACTTGTTAAACTTTCAAATAAATATTTACAGCTGTGCTCAGGCTTGGAATCTTCAACAATGTTAACTGGTGCTACAACTAAAGTGTAAACTGGTTCATTGCTTGTCTTTGAAAAATGGCTATCTTACATGCAGTTTATCAGAGTAGTCTATCATGACGAAGGCATTAAGGTTACCCTGAGAACTCAAAGGTGTTTGACCCACTAACCAAATCAAACTCGGGTCTATACACTAGAATGGTTGATGTCATTAAATTTTGTTCTTCTCTGAATGTGCTACAACAAAAGGAAAACTGTTAAGAACTGTTCATTTTTATGCCTATTAAAAATGCTCCTAACTTGGAGTAACTGGTGGGCTTCAAGTAAATTTGAAGTAGAGGAACTTTTTCAATAGTCTGCTTTATATGGGAATGAGATACCATCTTGGATAGCTCTGACCTCTCTAATAAATGTACATATAAATCATTAAAAAATAATTTATCATCATGGGTATAAAGTTAGAATCTACAAGTCAACATCTTGTTGCTATACCACGAATACTGTAAACTAAAAGAAATGTCTTATTTCTATTTGCACTTTTTAACTGCCAGTCAAAGCATATAACAAATGCAAATTACAAGATATTTCCTATATTCATACCTATCATAATTTTTAACATACTACGTTTATACCTATCAAATATCCTTAATATTATATATTTATACCCATCATGTTTTTTTTTAATATTGTGTGTTTATCCCTATCAAATATCCTTAATATTATACATTTATACCTATCATATTTTTTAATATTCAATGTGTATCCTATCAAATATCCTTAATATTATAAATTTATACCTATCATGTGTTTTTAATATTCTGTGTCTATCCCTATCAAATGTCCTTAATATTATATATTTATACATATCTTATATTTTTAATATTCTGTGTTTATCCTATCAAATATCCTTAATATTATATATTTATACCTATCATAATTTTTTAATATTCTATGTTTATCTCTATCAAATCTCCTTAATAATAAAAATTTATATATATCATAATTTTTTAATAATCTATGTTTATCCCAATCAAATATCCTTAATATTATATATTTATACCTATCAAAATTTTATATTCCTTTTAATATTCTATGTTTATCCCTATCAGCGCTCCAGCCAGAAATGCTGGAACTAGATTCGAAGACTAGGCACCACTCAGCAACCACCAGTTCAAGTTCACCCTGTTGTCAAGCCAAATTCTGTAGCTAGCCGCTTATTAAAAGTGGCAAAAGCACCCCTGGAGAAACAACACTGACATCAAGTACGAGATGAGTGGCAAACATACTGCCGTCAGAAGTCAGATGAACTAGATCAAAATACTCCATAGGCATTTACAACAACGGAACTTGAAATAGTGCTATGCAGCATCAGATCAGGCAAAGCAGCAGGATATGACAACATCCTGTCTGAGCTCCTGAAGCATCTTGGCCCTAAGGCAAAGAATGGCTTGCTGCTTTTTGCACCTGGGTTGTAGGGAAAAGTGCATGCTGACTTTGTGGTGCCAGGCAAAGATTATCGTGATCCCAAAGCCTGGAAAAGATCCCCACAATACGGCGAGTTGTCGGCCAATTTCCTTGCTTTCAGTCTGCTTTAAGGTATTGGAGCGCCTGATTCTCCAAAGAATTGGTCCTGACTTGGAGAATATCATAATTGTTTAGAAGGCAGGCTTCAGGCATGGCTGAAGCACTTGTGAACAAGTCCTTGCCTTGACCACATTTGTTGAAAACGAGTTTCAGAGGAACCTTAAAACTGGAGTTGTTTTTCTGGATCTAACAGCGGCATATGACACAATCTGGAATGCAGGGCAGCTGTTGAAAATTTCCAGACTATTGCCGCGCTGGATAGTTGAGACTACTGAACTGTTCCTTTGCAACAGGCACTTCAAAGTGCACATCTGAAGGAGCTGCGGCTTGTGGAGGCGTCAGACTAATGGACTCTCACAAGGGTCTGTTCTTTCGCCAAGTTTGTTCAATGTCTACATCAATGACTTATCTGTAGCACAGTCACACAAGTTCATGTATGCAGATGACATTGCTCTCGGGACCCAAAGTCACTCATTTACTCATTTACTGAGCTTGAGGGGGTAATGAACAAGGACCTGGAGGATATGATGGACTTCTTCAAGAAATGGCATCTACAGCCAAGCGCAACAAAGACAGTCTCCAGTGTCTTCCACCTTAACAATGCAAATGCGAACTGTGAGCTTTGCATCCTCCTCAATGGGCAGCAAATAAAACACAACCTGACACCATCATACTCTGGTGTGACTCTGGACAGATCACTGACATTCTACAACTACCTGAAGAAAACTGCAGCAAAACTGAGCACTCGAAACAACCTACTCCGCAAACTGGCTGGTTCAACCTGGGGCACTAGTGCTCAGACACTCAAGGCATCAGCACTGGCCCTGTTATTCAACAGCCGAGTATTGCGCTCCTGTCTGGGCTTGATCATCCCATACTAAGCTAATTGATGTCCAGCTCAACACAACAATGTGCATAATCTCTGGAATACTACGTCCTACTCCTTTACCATGGCTGCTGGTTCTCACCAACATTCCTCCTCCACATCTGCATCACCAGGAAGCAACCATAAAAGTGTTGGCTAAGGTCTATGCCACTGTACATGGACATCACCTCACATCCAGCAGTCCGCTTGACTTTAAGATGCCCAATCTAGTTAAGTTCGTTGCGGGAGGATATGACAGCTATTTCAGCATGGAGTTTCAAGTGGTCTTCAACAGATGTTGTAAACCACTCCCTCATAGCTGAGCCATCTGTATGCCCTCCTGGCTTCAACCTTCCACGCCATCTGTGGACCACAATGAACCAATTTCAGACAGGACAGGATCATTGTGCAGTCAACCTTGTTTGATGGGGCCAGGCCACTTCCTGTTGCTGTGGAGCTCTTCAGACCATGTCACACATTGTAAACAACTGTCCACTGACAAAGTTCCCTGGTGGGCTGCAGGCTCTGCACCTTGCTGATGATGATGTTGTTAAATGGCTCAGCACGCACTGCACACGATAACAATAATAATAATATTATATATTTATACCTATCATATTTTTTTATTATCACATAGTCGGTACACTTTGCCCATAGCGTGTGCAGTTTAATATTTTTGATATAACATGTGAACATATCACTTTATGTGATTCTGATTGGTTCAAATAAGCCCATGAAATTATTGTGCAGTATTCTTTTTACTGATTGACTGCAATCGTGGGAAAACTTCTTTAACCCCACCTTCTGGAATGTTTTGTTTTGAATGAACGTTTTGGCAGCCATTTTTACACTCGACTCGTGAAAAGAAATTGAGGAAAAATTATCTAGACTGTCTGAATATAGATATGTTACACCCACAGGGGTTTGTTATGTCATGTATAACAATATCATCATAAGAAAAATGGCATAAAACTACAAGACAAGAACAATAATAAGAAGTAAAACTAAGGGTATTGCTCATTTGATAGCGGGTGGGGGGAGGGGGGCTGTATATCTGTAACATAGATATAGAATACACCCTGCATACAAGCATGGTTTAAATGTTAATTTACAGAAGTAAATAAACTCACCTCCGTTCACAGAAGAATGTGGACATAAATAGGTCTCCCAACCACAGCGTAATTATTGATTCTTCTTTCTATCTAAATAATTTCCACTGAAATAAAAACTATGTGATAAAAAGAATCTCAAATGGGTAATGATTTAATATTAAATTTATGAAAATCGTTGAATATGTCCAGCTTTTGCTCACCAAGGCTCGCAAATGTTGCACATTGTTCAACTTGTTTAATAAATTCAATATTAAATCATTACCCATTTGAGATGCTCTGTATATTCTATGTTTATCCCTATCAAATTTCCTTAATATTACATATTTATACCTCTCATATTTCATTTCCTGCAAATGCCAAAACAGCAAAATCATTTAGACTTTCAATTTGCTCAGAGTGTAATCAACAATTACAGTAAAATGTCAATCATCTGAGACATACCAAAGAATAACAAAAATGGTACGAACAGCTGTCTCACTAGGTGCTCAGCATTAAGAGGTTAGTGTTAGGGCTGGTTGACCTAGTGTCAGGATAAAGTGACTGGGTGGGACATTATGCTATGTGTCTGTGGCATGATGCCCCAGTGCTAGACATCACTATAAACTGTCACACTGCAGACACTGCAGCATTATGACTAAAAGAAAATGATATGTTAAGGAGGAGATAAAGAATAAATAATAACAACACTCAGATGCTTTAATTAAACACTACAATTCTTATCCAATATATACATGTTGGAGAGCTTTGATCAAGGTAAACCTGAACGACATAAATTCCATTTACAACTGTATCAGTAGGTGATTACATTTATCACCCATTAAGTCACTGTTGATCACCAATCATATATCAACAGTTTATAATGCAGGCCTAGTCTATAGAATTTCTTTGATCAAACCATTATAAACTTTTAATTATGTTTGTTCAAATAATTTCTGCCTGACAATTTACATACTGTTACTGTGGCAACTGCTCATTGACAATTGATAAAAGAATACACTTTCTCTCTTTGTATATCACTCTCTCCATCCTGTCTATCAATTACATTTCTATTAACTTTATGACTATAACATACTTCATGAAACTACTACAGTACAAATAATTGTATGAGATTATATTCATTGTGCTTGTTTAAACAATTTCTTTAATAATTAAATTGGGGCTGGGGGCATAGTCACTGTCTATATTAGTTAATAATCCAGATAATTGTCATCCAGATATCTAAACTTTTACTGTACAAAGCTAACCTCTACAAAAGCTTTAAGTTGTCTCCACAAGCCATTCTAAACATTAATTATCAAGCTAAATATAAAGTCAGACTACAGTTATATTTACATAGCACACATGCAGTCAGGATGTATATATTCAAAAAATGTATTCTCTCACTAAGTTTCAGGAGGACAGTCTGCATATAGCAAGCCAATGAACTAAATGGACAAGCCAAAGAAAGTAAAATAGGAAATAGAGGACACAATGACCTGTGTTTGTTGTAAGAGTGTTGTAGCAGAGATGTACATTATCAATAACAGTTTCAGCATGGAAACAATGCTTGAGAAATGATCACTGAAACACAAAATAAACCCAAAGTCAGTGAAACATAATATATGAGCCATAATGTGGAATGTAGGTCAGAGTGACTTCTGTGGGTGTGCATTAAGAACTGTGTTTACAATCATATACTTTATGAACAGCAAGAAACACAAAATATAAATATAGTATAATATATGGGTTGCCGTGATCTACTTTTGAAATGAGTGTGTAGTATTCATTAAGGTGCACCCACTTAACAAGATTAATGATTATAAGTATAACAATATTATACAAGAGACAAAAGACTATGTGGTCATCAGCTAAAAACAAAAATGAAATATAAGCCTTAAAAAAATTTGAAATGTAGCTCACAGTAATATTCTTTTGTTTTATGGGCGAGATTCTAACAGAAATGCATAAAACTATCTACCTTCATGATTCCGACCTGAGTAAAATTTGAGAAATAAACTTCAAGTAGAAAATGTATCCAGTCACTAATGCATTAAATATGGGTTAAAGAGAGATACTTTTGTATTGAGGATGTGGTACTCACCAAGATCCATCCACTTAAAAAGAGTTATTATTTCTGATAGAATGATTTATAATGTGTACAAAAACTGAGCTAATGCAATAACCATGCCAATAATGGACCCCTAATTAATTTAAATTTTGAAAGACATCCACCACAGCCCTATCCCCAAGAGGAAAGTGCTTGAAAAACAACTCCAAACTGTTGCCCTGGATATAGGAATAACAAATGGTTGTGGTGCATATAGGCTGGACATAAGTAAATGCTTTTATCTATGCTTATGTCAATGCTGGCACCACTTCCAGGGATGGCACAATTGTAGCACCTCCCTACTTCATACATGTGAGCTAATAATGTACATGCCAATTTTATTGGTTTTTAAAAGAGTCCATTGTTGCGAAAACAATGATAATTCAGTAAAATATGGTTAGGATAAATATGAGTCCAATTTAATTGTGGTTATTACAGTTAACATACCATATGAAAAGACAATATATACATTTTAATGTGTAGATGTATTTTATACAATCTGATAGGGATGCAATAATACACTAGGTGTTTTAATGTAGTTATGATCAGAACAAAAATGCTTTTGATGAGAAAGCAAGAAGACCTATGCCTAGTTCATAGGTAATATAGTTATATCTGTACAAGAAATCAGTTATGCAGTTCAGGACTTTTATAGATGTCTCAAGCAAGTTCTTCTCCAAACATCAGGTTTGTCTAAAACAACCAATGCTCTCTTTCCAGCCATAGATTTATACCAAAAAAAAAAAAAAAAATTAATGTCTGCAAACCACATGATTCCACTGATGAGAAAAAAGTCCATAAAGTTCATAAACTTACAAACAAGAATCTGGTAATGGCTGCATGTTGACAACCCTACCCCTACCCCCAACGACTTTTGGTAAATTGGTGTTGTACACATTAAGATGTATCCATATACCAAGTAACTTGACTGTGGCCAACTGTACTTGAGAAACTGACCACATTACTTAAGTACAAAGCTTTTAATACTGTGGTTAATCTGCCTGTACAGATCAACATAGAGACAGACAATTAAATGTATGCGAAAGTAATGACCAAAAAAGTACTAAAATGACCAAAATGTGTCTTTTCTATCCAATATGGACAAAGGGCAATAACTCTTGCCATTACCTCCCCATGCTATCACCAACTGTCACTAGCTTTTAAGCTTAGAGATATACCAATATTGAACTGCTTGCATGGTGGGGTGGTCGGGGGTGTTTTTAAGTAATGTGATTGGATAAATATTCTCGTAATTTACTTAAAATTTTGCTTTCTCCTTTGAATACATTCTGTGACTGCATTAACATTAGGAGAAAGAGGTAATAGCAGGAGGAAATGCTGAACATCCCACCTATACCTCAGGTATTGATTTTGGGAAGAAAGATTAGATTCCATATTGGAATGATAATCCACTTGCCTACTTAAAGCAACACAGCATAAGGTCACCTGAACAGTGACTGCTCTATCAGGTTAAATAGATAATTATTGAAATCTTCTTACCATCAAAATTCACCGGTGAATCCAGCAAAGCTAAAAGGTTGCATTGTTTAAATGGGCCTGATGGTAATTTTGGTTCCAGCTACTGGACTCATAAGATCCAGATTTTATCCCTGCGAAACTAAATCTCTGAGATATAAACTTGAGAAGGTTGACGCTGCATTCCCAACAAAAAGCTTCTATGATGTCTCGGATTGAAATGTAGCATTTAAATGCATGGCTCACAGAGATTGCTCTTATAATCATGAGCTGAAATTCTCATGAGGTGACTCTGATCTTTCGAGACATCAGTACACTGAGCGTATAACCCAATTAAGCAATGTAGATCTGGCTTGGGAGGTGATATCCTGCTTTCTTGACTTCACTGGGAGAAAGAGTCCTTGGTGTATGCCAATGGCTTCTCTCTGTGTGCTTCAGTTAGTGCCTGAGGGCACAGACAGGGACTTGTGTTGTCACTGCTCTCAACTTATCTGTCATAATGTGCTTGGATAATCTTACACCAAGCAAGACAGATGGATTTATCACTAAGATCACCATAATTGTAACTGTAAGTAGACATAGTCATGTCAGGACAGATATATACTTAAGATCTTGTAATTGTTGAGATATGAAGTCATGGACCTGGTGAGACAGACTGATCTATCATGAAGATCCCCATACTTGCAATTGTATGTTGTCATAGGCATGTCAGACGGAAATCTACGATGTCTGTAACTGTCAAAAGATGAAGACGTAGTGCTGGCAACATGGATGAATCTTTCAGTAAGATCTCCCGATTGGGATGTCTGGATTGGCTGACTCAAGTATATAAGTTAACAATGCAGCATGTTAAAAATTCACTAAAACAACACCCATCACTGTTTAGGAATGAACATTAATCCAAACAAATCCCAAGTTCTGTATGGAAGTTCATTTTTAACAACTAATTGGGTTTGGATTCACATTAGTGGTCTTGTATGACGTTGTAGAGAAGCAAAGCTGAAAAATAGAGACATGTAGAGATGGCAAAGGGAAGTAATGGGCAAGAGTTACTGCCCTTGGCTATGGTATGTGCTGAAAAGATGATTTTGTCTTTTTAGTAGGGCTGAATTCAGGATTATTCTACAGACCTGCCAACCCAAACAAGACTGTTTCAATATGACACTTGATCTTTTTCAACAAAATATCATGTACTGCAATTATCAAGTTGGAAAACATGTATTAAGAAAGTTCGGTATTTGAAATTGACAGTAAATATCACGTTCAACTGAAAAGTTTGTAAAGAACACATAGACCTTATTCACCTCTAGTACAGTTGCACAAACTTCAGTTCCAAATGTTATGCAGTGCGATGGCTAGTTGCTATCTCTCAGCTTGACCGAATTCTTTGAAAATTTTTTTCCATTTCACATCGCGACGACAATCATACATTCTGCCCTGAGATATACTCAAATCAACACATGATGGCCAATAAACATAATTGTGTCCCTTCCAGCTTTTGTTCACAAGAATCTGAATATTCCTTTTTATTCTTCTGCACTGATTATTGACACTTTTTAAGATGCTTATTTCCCCTTTCTTCTACAACATCTTTCACTTGCTGGACACCGTTTGTAAAAAATTCTATAACGAAATGTTTGATCAGATGCTTCTCATTAAAACAAATATTTGCAGTTTAATGCATCTGAGGTATTACAGTAAAGTTAGTCTGTTTCCCTGACTAACTCCACTATATCTAATATGAAATCCAGATCCAAATCAATCACCGATGAGCCTGAGTTATCCGGATTTTACCACAGCAATAATTTTTACATAGTTTTGCTTTCATTCTGTAAGTCTGTATTTTAAGGGTCATTTTCATCTTACTTATGGCAAAATCATAAGGGTTGGCAAGTCTTGGGATACCAGGCTTGTGGGTCTGTAATATTGAGAACAGGATGTTTGTAAATCGAGAATAAAAAATTCAAAGAGTTTCCTATTCATTTCTTTATTTATACCCCTTTTTAAAATCATATTTATCCATGTATCCAAAACCCGGCTACGAGACAATGGTTTATTTCACAACCGGGATGCTACAACAATAAGTCGCGGCAACAATGGTCATGTGGTCTTATCAGTAGCAATACCAGCTTCACTGGAATCTTCGGCGACACCGGCAACAAAGGGGTATATAAACCTCTCACTGACATAAGAAAGTGATCAGTTGAATCAAACCAAACTATACCCTCTGATGAGTTAAAACAGTAACGAATCCAGTCAGCGACTGGGGTGTCTAGAACCCAACCCAACCCCCCCCCAACCCAACCCCCAGCAGATGGGAGGGAACGCCTCCACATCCAATCAGTCATCATCTTACCAGGCTTATATCCCTAACATTAATGTGATTGGAAAGCATATCAAAGGAGAAATTGGACCGTCTCAATGTGTCCAAGATCATGTACCTGGCTATCAACGACTTCATAGACAAAATGCAAGGGCAGTTGGCCCAGAAATTCTTTCTGTACAAATTTCTTTCAATGCTATTGATTACGTATCATACAAATATAAAAGTTTGTCTGTGTGTCTTCAACCATGTCTGATGGAACACCTGCATCATTTCTCAAGGAAAAATGGTTGCTCAGGGGTTAGCATGCTGGAATCAAACGGTAGCAGGTTCGAATCCTACAATGGGACCAGTCTCGGTAACATAAAATGAGGTGTCCTTGTGCAAGGCACTTTACTCCAATTGCCTCAGAACTAAATAACTCGCTTTTGTTGCTGTGCCTTAAAGCACCAAACCAAACCAAACCAAAAATCAATACCGATAGGCAATTTATGTCAGGATGTTTTCCTAAGTTGGTGCTTTGTGATACAGTTTTAAATGTTTTCCAGTTTTAGTAACATTGGTTCTATTTACATAAATGTGAAATGTGTTCAAGCCCGGACACTTTCTGACATATTTCTTTTGAGCAGCTTTTTATTAAAGGTTATTAAAAGATTTTCTATTTCAGTGACAGTAGCCATGTTTTATAGTAAATTAGTCTCATTTATATGAATTTAAGTCATTTATGCCCTCTGTCAAATTAGGTCAAACTCCTTTATTTTTGAGAGGAAGTATTCATTTTAAAGGGTTTTCTATTTTTAGTAATGGCAGCCATATTTGATGGCAAATCTACATAGAGGTGAAATGTTAAAGATACTAAAGGGATAAGGTTTTCTATCAAATTTGTAAGAAAATCTACCAAGCAGTCTGTAAAGAAATCATTGAAAGGTGTTTCTGTTGTTAGTAATGATAACCATATATGATGGTAGATCAGGCAAATTTTGATAGACCTGTATGCCAGATTGTCCTAGCCAAAATTAGTTGTAATTGGTCTAGTGTTTATTTAGAGAAAAGCTCAAAGTAGCAAATGCTGTTCGACATTGAGTCATACCAAGCTGACAGCCACAGTGCCACACCATGTTGATAGCCACAGAGTCATAGCATGCTGACAGGCATAGAACCATACCATATTGACAGACACAGGACCATATCATGCTGACAGACACAGGGCCGTATCATGCTGACAGGCACAGGGCCATACCATGTTGACAGACACATGGCCATACCATGCTGACAGACACAGGGCCATATCATGCTGACAGACACAGGGCCATATCATGCTGACAGGCACAGGACCATACCATGTTGACAGGCCAGGACCATACCATGCTGACAGACACAGGGCCATATCATGCTGATAGGCACAGAAGCATACCATGTTGACAGACACAGGGCCATACCATGTTGACAGACACAGGGCCATACCATGCTGACAGACACATGGCCATATCATGCTGACAGATTTCGGATTATAGTCGCGTATGCACTCAGTGCTTCTGCGACTGGTTGTGGCACTAGGCTGGGCGACGGTCCCCTTAAGAGGGCGCTTGGCCCTAGGCTGGGCCTTTCCGGTGCCGTGTTATCCGGGGTATGAACATGGTGCCATCACATCCCCTAAATAAAGTGGACATCCCTACATCGCTCCCAAACCGCAGACCCACCACTAGGTCTCCCACCGCGGCCGCTACCCCCATCCCACCCGCCACCAAAGATCAAGTCCACCCTGCTTTATCTCAGCCGGGCAGACTTCGATCGAATTGTGCCCAGTTGTACCTACGGGTGTCCCTATACCAACTTTGTGTGAGCCACCTAAGCAATTGGCCGAATATTGCAGAGTTGTGAATTTAGAATATAATGTTGTGTTGGAATTTCGCGTACTTATATGGTTCTAAATTTTCCCAATCAGCTGGATGTGGGCCATCCGTTACAATTTTAGCACCGCTCAGTTAATGTTAGTTTGTAGGTTTTGAGCTGCCGTCCAAAAGGATCACGATTGCATTTTTGGTCTTCAAGGGCCAAACCGAAGACTGTAGTTGTATTTTGTGGGACAGCAGGCAGAGCCGCCTGGACTGTCCCTTGCCTTTGAGCTTGTCCGTGTCGGGGGGGGGTTATGGGACAGCAGGGGTGTGTGTCATGGACTGTCCCTTACCTTTGATTCGATACAAGCACCTTTATGCCGGGGTCATGGTGGGAAGTCTTTGCTCGACATGGGCTTGTCTAGGTCAGGATCGCACCCAGGTATTGCTAGTATGTCTGCCCTAGCTCCTGTTTGATGTTCCCAGCTAGGTGCATTATGTGTGTGTGTAGGGGGGCGGGGGTTTGTGGGGTAGCAGGTAGAGCTTCCTGGACTACCCCTTGCTTTGATGTTTGTCTGGCAAATTTGGCTGAATAGTTATTTAGATCTTTTCTGTGTGGCCAATCTGGTCAGTTATATCTTTTCTGTGTGGCAAATTGCAAATTTCGGAAGTTATTAACATCTTTCCTCTGCTCCTTCTTCTCTCTCTTGAATATTTCTCCTGATCTTCTCTATTCCTTGCTTTGATGCTTGAGAGGCAAATTGTGTTGTGCAGTTATTTATATCTTTTTGAATTGGCAAGTTGTTGATCTTTTCTGCAGTTGTTCAGTCTAGTAATGTCCGTCTGTGTTAGTGATGTTGGTAGATTAGTGGAGTTTAAAAATTGTATTTGTAGTTCTTTATGTTTGTTTGGGTTATCTTTTTTCCATTCCTTATTTTATTTATTGGTGAAGTGAATTGGGGTGTTAAGTATAAGGGATTGGGTTGTTTTGTTATTTTGGTTTTTATTTCTGTGATGGTGAATGTTGAGTATAGTAAATTCTCCATTATGATTTGACCGTATATATCCTCTAACCTTATGTCCAAAAGCGCCTCTATAAGGTTGTTTTAGTACGTCCTTAGCGCTGATCTACGACAAGTACTTTAGTGTGGGAAACTAGAAATTCCATACCGTATACTTCGATATGCATGTATTCAAGTAGCGGTTTAGTGACGAGTCTTGTATCAGTAATAAGATGACTCATTGATGGGTGTATACAATTGGCTTGCGGGGGGGGGTTTTTGACCTACTTCTGCGCCGAATACTGTATAGTGTTACAATCCTATGTGGATGAACAATAGGGCATGTTACTATTAATGAAAGTGATATCTAAATTAAATATTGAACAGGTTATGTCGGAAATAGCTTAATTTAATGTTTTGAGAGGAATTAAATTGTATTGAAATACTTAGTGAACAAAAGATTTGTGAACTGCAATAATTAATATTAAGTATTGTAAATTTTTAACATGAAAGTGGTGTGTCTATAATAATTTGAATTCTTTACTTTGGGCAAAAAGCAAGTCCAATATTATTGAATAAACGGCATTTCAAACTAGGATTAAGTTTTGTATTAAATTAAATTAGTGTAAGGATTAGTATTGTTTATTATAAAATGATTTCTTTACCTTACGCGATGTGTGTGTTGTGTAGTTCGTCTAGTCTATGATCCGTTTTCCTTGTTCCTTTGTTCTGGGGAGTGACCCCCTGCAGCTGCAGCCATGTGCTTGCAGTGTCAATTGCTGTTTATAATATAAAGTTATTTATGTTAAGCAACATTGTTGTTTAAAATCCAGTCAATGTTATTGAATAAGCGGTGAATTAACTAGTATTAAGTTTAGTGTTTAAATAGTGAAATTGTTAATAATAAGGTGAATTCTTTACCTTGCGCGATAAGCAAGTCGTATTTTATTGAATAAACGGCATTTAAACTAGGATTACATTTTGTATTAAATTAAAATAGGATTAAGTTTTTGTATTAAATTAATTTAATGTAAATATTAGTACTGTTAATTATAAAATGAATTCTTTACCTTGTGCGCTGTGTGTGTTGTGTAGTTTATCTAGACTAGTCCATGGTCAGTTTTCCATTGTTCCTTTGTTCTGGGGAGTGACTCCCTGCAGCTGCAGCCATGTGCTTGCAGTGTTGATTGCTGTTTGTAGTCCTGGAATCTCAGTTTCGGTGATATCCTTTGATAAATCCCGTGTGTGTATCCTTTTCATCTGTTTTGTTGTTTTTCTTGTGTTCTTTGAAGTCCTGCTTCGATGTATTTGTTGAACTCAGCATCAGCGTGTCGCACGTCTGTCCTCACCGGCGTCCCTCTTTGATTCAAGTTAGGCACAGGACCATACCATGTTGACAGATACAGGACCATACCATGCTGACAGACACAGGACCACATCATGCTGACAGGCACAGGTCCATATCATGCTGACAGACACAGGGCCATACCATGCTGACAGCAACAGGGCCATAACATGTTGACAGACACAAGACCATACTATTTTGATAGACACAGGACAATACCATGTTGACAGATGCAGGACCATACCATACTGACAGACACCGGACCATACCATGCTGACTGACACAGGACCATACTATGTTGACAGACACAGGACCAAACTATGTTGACAGACACCCCGGCTGTACCTATTCCGAGGTTTCCTAGGAAACCTTGGACAAATATTACTAGGAACAACCTTTGAGTATTCGTTGCTGACTTTCCGAGGTAATAGTCCAAGGATAAAAAATTTTTATACCAATATCCAAGGTTTTTATTGTCAAACGTCCAAGGTTGACCTCGGACTTCCAAGGTTTTCTGTAACCAATACGAGGTTTCCTAGGAATCCTCGGACATGTCCATGGTTTTCAAGCATTCTGATAATTCCTCTGACATATTATCCGAGGATTCCTCGAACATATTGTCCAAGGATTCCTCAGACGTACTCGTCCAAGGATTCCTCGGACATATCATCCAAGGATTCCTCTGACACCTCCCTGGTATAAAACATCAGACCATGAAATGAAGTAAATATTACAGAATATAAGAATATATTTTATTTTTAATTTGTTCAACACGCACAAACAAAATTTTAAAACGGTCCAAATATCAAGAACGCCTATAAGGTTCCTTTCGTGCCAGATTGTCCATTTAATTTTGAAAATCCACCCATTTATATCCTGGTTTCTTGATGGTGTTAGCACTTCATTGATTTTCTTGTTTATCATCACCTCTTTGATATTCTGCCATTTCTTTTGGATCAGTTCTGTAAAAAAAGTATTGGTTGAAAATATAAAAGGTGATAAATTAATAAAACAAATAGTACGCATATAACATAACTGTTATTGGCAGCCTTAAATTTACAAATTATGTTTGGACTCCTTTAGTTCTGAAAACAAGGTATTAAACCTGAAAATGCTATATTTCTATAATGGATTGTTCTTTGAATTTGGGATCATCATTCTAAATTGTTGATAACAAATACAGTCAAGATTATATTCTGTTCCTGGCTCAATGCCTTACAAGTTCAAACTAATGTATTCAATAAATTATATGATCCTGATGCACCCCTTTAAAGATATTATTAAAATTATTCAGAATTACTATCTTATTATTTCACTGTACTGTAATCAACCCTTAAAGATATGACACAATGCTTGTTGCTTAAAAAAGTTTTCAGAGAGTTTGAGATTGCTGCATCTTTATCTTACCTTGGACTTTTTGGTGTTACCGTCTTAGTCTGTTTTGGTGTTACCGTCTTAGTCTGTTTTGGTGTTGCCATATTGGTGGTCTATATTGTTGCTATTGTCTTCGCTGTTTTTGGTGGTTTTGGTGATTGTGGACTTGCATCTTTACTTGTTTCAACCCTAAATTTTAAGAAAGTGGAAACTTTTCAAATAATATGCAATACATTCCATGACATTTACTATTGATGGGAATTGATTACTTGGGAAAAAGTACATATATCCACATTTACTGCTGAAAAAAATGTGGTTTGGCATGTTGGCCGTTAAAAATAAAAATAATAATCATTTTAAATATGTAACCTGACATCCTTTATAAAGTTAAGAGATCACTGATGCTTGCATTTTTGCAAATTCGTATGCAACAGGTAAAATTGAGCATGAGATTGGTATCATGGACGCCATATTTCCTTTTCAATTAGACAAACAAAAGAAATCCAATTTAAGTACTATTTAATATCATCAACATATGACATGCATGAGCATTAATCATTTTAATATGGTGCACAAATTTACACCCGAAACGAAGGGCATATACTATCAGGATTTGCAAGATCTATGAAGTTGTTAAACAGTGGCCATTATGTGATGTCACGAATCACTACCTCGTATCTAGAAGTAGAATGCAGCTGCAATTTCAGACAAACACATGATAATATGGCAGGCCAGTACAATTATTTAAATTATAATATACTGTACTTAAAGAAAATGGATAAAGTAAAATAGCTTTTCATCAGTATACTGAAGCAGTAATGAATCTGATTGATTGCTTTGTAGATTTTCTTGCTGCCTAACAACCTATCTGCATGAATATTTTGTTCTATTCTTACATGTCTTAACACTATTCAAAAACCTATTCTTCTGATTTAATGCACTATAATAATTATGTACAGCTATTCTAAGATCCATTTTTGATTCATTAAATATTTTTCTGATTTTATTGTTCTTTCAACAATTCTTTAAGTACAGTATTTTATAATTTAAACTCACTTCACATTACTTTAAATTTACAATGTATTTCTTCTTCTTGCTTTTCGCAATAGAGCAGAATGCCATCATTGTCATCATCATCAACAACAACAACAATAGCAGCAAAAACCCGATGTGGTAGTAATTTATTACTTCATGCTGTGTCTCCATATAAATCCTTCTCAAGACTTGTGGCTAGGTTGGCATTTATATGAGATAATTCATGTCTCATTTGATCCAACATTTGAATGCTTTCATTTCCTAATTTTGATCTTTATATCCGTACTGCAGTTTTTAAAAAAAAAAATAGTTATAAGTATTATGATTATACTTATATCTCTGAGTAAAGTGATATTTGTCAAAATACAAATAACTTGAAGGTTTTTATTGGATTCATTTAATAATAAGAGTAATGACTGTCTTAACAGATGAAGAAATAAAAGCTGTAGATAGGAAGAAAACTAAAGCAAATAATATCATCAGTATAAACAACAGTTGTAGTAATGATTGTAGTTCTAATGGACTAACTCGGAATTTTCTCTGTGGGATTCAGTTTCAAGAAATGTTCCTTTCTTATGCTTTTAATAGTTTAGTATTTCATTCCAAATTATGCTATTTCTAGCTAACGCTGACCATCTCCCCCACCTTCCTCTTGTTGAAACCACTACCTATATTTTTATTAGTATTTAGTGCTTAACTTTTCAATCAAAAACTCCGCAAGTGAAACAAAAGTAAATGCTGCCTCTCAGTGGCGTACTAAGGTGGGGGGCCACCCCGGCTGACAATCAGAAGGGGGGTGTGTGTGTGTGTGTGCTATCGGAAGAGTTGAAATACCAGTACATGTTTTCAAACCAAATGAAAAATTTGTCAAAGTAAAAGTTATCTCCAATGTACTGTTTATAAATTTACTTGCAAACATAATATATTTGTCTGTGTGTTTACATTTTAAAATTATTTGTGGGGGTGCCAAAGGAAGGATCTGCGCCGTGTGCCAAATACTTTAGGTATGCCCGTTACTTTTACATTACATAGCGAGCAAATTGACGAGTTTTTATTATTTTCTCCTGAAGATAACTTGTATAATATTATATAATACAAGAAATTGTAAAATAAAATTATGCAGGAAACAGTGCCTATAATTTTTGTTTTCTAATAAAAGTATTAACAATAAATGCTTTTTTAGCTTTGTCCTTTCTAACAGATTAGTTGCTGAATGTATCTGACTTGAACTCTCATTTCCAAAACTTTACATTCAAGAACATACTCAGAAAGCTATGGGTAACGGTATGTGACACAAAGTCAGTGTCATCCATGTTATCAGGGTAATTCATGATTATGTGAAAAGAGAGGAAGTACTACATAACATAACAGTGATAAGTACAAGTTAGAGATGACGTTTTGGAAGTCAGTTATAAAAGTATTGTTTTCCTCCTAATTACTTTCAATTTTACTTATTAATACTTCATTTGGAGTCTCATATATTACCTTCCTTATATTGCTTCGTTCATCATCTTAGTATCATAATCTCCTTCCCATTACGCTTGACCGTTTCCTTAATAATGAATAGCGAACGCAAATTTGAACAGTACGTCTTCACTTAATCATCTCTCAACATTTAGAACTATAAAGTGTTCGATTGAAGTTGTACCCTGAGATATTGTCACTACGTTATTCAAATAATATAATCTTATCCTATATCATAATATTCCTGCAAGAAATTATTTTGAATTGAATGCTTAATGACTCAAGTGAGTAATGCAATTAAACGCTTCAAGCAAAACTTTTAATGACTTCTCAAGGAATCATAGGTTTAAGTTTCTTGTTATTTCATTACAAACCCTTTTGTTTCTTCCAGTTGTTTCAATAATGTACAAATTGGACATATTAGAGAATTAAACATGAACATCATCCCATTAGCCAGTCAAATTGTTTTCAAATGTTAACATTTGACTTGATGACCACTACAACTAACAGATTCATAACCAGTCTAACTTTATGTCCGTTACCTAAAGTGTGTAGTCTACAAAAGAAGAATTATTGCCAGAGTTACATATACCTTCAGATGAAAAATGATTTCTATAGATAATTGTTCATTTTTTTTATATTCGTTTCATTTACATTGATATATATTAAAAAAATATTAGAGTTCTTTCCCGCTTTCAGTGCAAGACGTAAATAAATATTTCTTTAAATTAGGGATGGATGTTTACACGGCCCGGCCACCCGGACCCGGTAGGGTTTTTACTCTACCCAAAGATAGATGCCCGGCCGGGTTTTAAGATAAAAATGTGATAATCTGGGTCGATCCCCCCCCCACACACACACACACACCGTCTTTCTGGGTGTCGGTAAAAAATGTTTCATCGAAAACAGAAGAGTTGCATGGAAGAGGTCTTAGGAATTAAAGCGGTACTTTGAACAGGAAAGGTTAACGGGTAAGGGAAATAGCTATCGCGGAGCGGGGAACCCGACCTGGTAGAAATGGAATCGATTGTTCCATGTCGGATACTCGGCAAAATTTCCCTACTCGTTCATACCTAGTTTAAATGTTATGTCTGGAATTAATTATATCGTTCTTACATTATTTCACGCTTAAATTTGTAGTGACTTTGGTTTTCAGCGTGTTGTTGTTGTAGTAGGGTTTAACGCCATTTTTCTGAACATGATAGGCTATACAAGGCGGTCAGTATTAATGGTGTATGAAGAACCCAGGAAAACCCAGGAAAGAACCACCGACCCACGAGAAGCTACTGGCAAGCTTTCTCACATAGCCACATTGCCTGAATCCGAGATACGAACCCACGCAGATAGAGGTGAGATGGCAGTGATCGGTAACGGTGAGCGCTTTTGACCTTTCGGCCACTCGGGGCCACCTTTCAGCATGTAGTTTTCACCGAAGAATCATGTCTGTATTTCTAGTTAAAGTATAATTAACTCAAAGACTTTAGTCTGAGTGTGTCATATATAAATTACAATACTGTGTGGAAATAAATTGATTCTTCCGTAAATGTGATATTTTTCTTTGACCATTTCACTCTGAAATGAGTATACGAATTTCTTCTTACAAGTTCATGCAGTCTCACCTTGTTACAAAATGAAAATTTTAAAAAGAACTTACATTATCGTGGATTAAATCCCAAATAATTCGACACGTTTAATCACCGGTCCTAATGAATAAAGTTCTAATTAAATTCCAAAGGTGTTCCAAAAAGATCCAACTTTGACTGTGTTGATGTACTTGTAGTGGCCTGTTACGTGGAGATGTGCCAACAGCCCTTTGATGAGTCACAATAAAATGCTCCAAGACATCTTCCTCTGAATTCACTATAATTCCAAGTTACTGTGTCTGTCCAAGAATATTATTGAACAGCACTCTATATTTCCAGTGAATAATAATTTGAACAAATGATTCCACCTAAATAAAATTCTGAACACAACAATAAGAAAATCATTCTGCTAAAGTTGTGAAGCAAGAATGAGTAATTTCTCAGGTAAACAACATTATAATGAAAGCTAATACACAAACGTAAAACCGGGATGAGGGTCAAAAGTTCATTTAAAGAATATCCTAAGTCGTTAACAAAATAAAATCTGTTGCTCAAATTATAATAAAGAACAACGGTATATATCAGTTACAACAGGTTTATAAATAGGGAATACCCATGTCCTAGACCCAGACTCCACAAAGCACGTTTACTTCCATTGATAATGATAGTAATATTTAATCCAAACACATACAGAAATATTGACTTTGCATTATTTGTTTGTAAAATAAAAGCTACTGGTCAGGTACACAATGAAAATGATTTTGAACAAGGTCAGGTCCAATATACCACTATACATAACATATAATCATGGAGAAAAAAACTAACAAACAATACAAATTAAATATACATAAATCTCCCTTCATAAAAAGGAAAGATTTATATACTAAAGCTTTCTTTTAACTATTACTCAAATATACACAAGATGAAGTCCTGTCAATGACACACAATGTACATGAAGCAATATAATATTTCTGTACACGTGAAAGTGTATCTGCAATTAGATTATCTTTTCCCGTGATGTGCCTGGTGTTCATATTGCATTCCTGCAACATCAAACTCTAACTTAATAATCTCTTACATTTGTTTTTCATCTTACCAATGAAAGTAAGGGACCGTGATCAATGAATACAAAAGTTGGAGGAGCTGAACTATTGTATGTTGCAAAGCCAGTATCAAAGCCGAACATTCCTTTTCATTTGTGGAATAATTTCTCCGGTGCTTATGTGTTTATATATATATATATATATATATATATATATATATATATATATATATATATATATATATATATATATATATAAATAGCATACTGGATGCTCTACGCCGTTTTTGTCTTCTTGATTCAATGCTCCACAAATCCCATCATCACTTGCATCAACAGACATTTGTGATGATTGACTGAAATTTGGAGCTGAAAGAACTGTTGGGCTGTTAAGTAAGGCCTTTAACTTATCAAAAGCCTCCTGAAATTGTTCAGACCAATGAAAGTACGTTTCCTTACTCAACAAATTTATCAGAGGTTCAGCATTTATGGAAAAATTGGAGCAAAATTTCCGATAGTATCCAGCCATCGCATCAGCTCCTTTGTACTGATATTCACGGGGAATTCAGAGATATCCTTCACCTTAACTGCTAAAAGTTTGACTTGTCTGTGTCCCACGATACGTCCTAGAAATGTATCATAAGCACGCCAAAACTCACTTTTGCTTAAATTAATTGTCATATTTGCGTCACTGAGTCTATCAAAAAACTTCGAATCGTCTCGAAGTGATCATTCTAGGTGTCATAGTATATGACGACGCAATCGAAGCAAGCGTCACAAGATCTACAGTACTTACAAACATCACTTTTTGGCCAATAAAATGATTCAAGATTTTGTGATAAATCTTACTGTCCAGTGATCAGCCAAAAGAGTTTTATGGGCTAGACTAAGAATTTCCTGTCTCTACAACAATTATTTGATAACACACACACACCACTCATCACCAGCAGGTACCTCAGGTGGCCTTCATTTTCTGTTAAGGGCCCAATTTTTAACAAAATAACAAGTAAGTACTTCTGTGGCTTCAGTTTCGCTAATAGCCCTCTGAAACAAGCAGGAGATCTCGGGATCTTGTCCTTGTTCGACAGTGAGTGATTGCGGTTTGTCACCCTTGATTATTGTTTGTTACCCTGATTAGAATAAAGATAACGAGTGGTTAAAAGAAGATCACTGTGATCAATACCTATTGATTGATCCATACCAGGAGCCAGAGACATCATCAAAAACCTGACCAATAAATTTGTGAGGTAAATGAGAAATTTCCTGATCAACATCATTCGCAAGAGCTTTATTTGCCATAGTTCTAGTAATTGCACAAGCTGGTATAAATCAGGGATTTCTGTTTCAATAGGATCGACTTTCTGATCCAAACAAATCTTGTCAGTTACAAGTGGATTATGCATAACCTTATCTCCGTCTAGGTCACTGCCTGCTAATAAATTAATACCCTCGATGGATAAAGATGTTCCCACTGTCACGGGTTCTGAGACTAAGACAAATTTACACAATGGAGAGGAACATTAACAAAGCCGCACTTTACTCCTTGAATAAGAACACTTTCATTAGAAGAAGACTTCTCAGAAGAAAAGGCAATATACCAAATAATACAAGACTTTGAGAATCTCTTGTGTCCCTTAAAAATTTCATAGGGATAGAGATGGCGGAATCACTAATAAGTGATATAGTACCTTTCCACTTGGATGGTTCATAATTCTCCATAATAAAATCAGTCTGGTGTTTCTTTTTAATTTTTTTAGTTTATATACGTTAATGTAAGTGGGGACTTTTTCTGTACAATATATTCCAAATGTTAATAGTACATCATGTTTGTTCATGTAATCAATACAGATGATCCCAGCTTTATGACTGAGGCCACCTTAGTGTCGATATGTTTTAACAAAGTTGTGCACTCGAGGAAAATAGAACAAGTAAGTATACTGCTTAATTACGTAAACTCAAATTATAATTGGAATAAACCCAGTAGACATTATTCACGAAAATCTAATCAATTTAATGTGGTCTAGATTTCAGCTGCTTTACACGTTATTGAGCCAGTATATACTTTCTTACGGAGGAAATTTACATTGACGAATAATACACAAGACATAGTTTCAGCTTCGTGCTTGGTTGAAATGTATCTGCATACAGTTCAATTGTTCTTAGTACCAGGATTCGAAATGCATGGTATGAAATGCATAGATTTGATCTCAAGGAATGCATAGACTTGATCTCAAGGTGGAGAAACCAAAAAAGGCCATAACAAATTTGACATATACACAGAGAAAAAAAAATCAATATTGAGATCATCACCTCGCCGACTTTACAGTGGAATTCGGGTGGTCCTACTTAAGTCCAAGGATGAAACCAACTCTTGCATACTCACATTGCCAATACGGCCTAATGATAGCGAAAAAAAAACAAAACAATGTATATTTTTTATTCTTCAAATCCATTACCGTGGGAAAAATATGAATTATTTAATTTTCTTTAAGGAAAGCTTTTCAAGTTGTGTCACATTATCACAAAATACCTATAAAACAACTATATTAAGGTAAAAAAGTTATATGCGTTAAATTAGAAAAAGAATATTAAAACTGAATGCATAACAGCCGATTAAAAAACAATTTGTGTAATAAATACTAAATTGCAGTTTATTTAATTATCATTTATCCCATTAATGCGATAATAGATCAAACAGATTATTTTGTACCATGTATTTTTTTACATTATTCCTTTCTTCTTCCAAATTCAAAAAGTCCTTTTTTGCTTCAGAAACTAGATTTCATAAATCTGTTCAGCTGAGTATCTTTTTTAAAAATTACTAATTTTAATTAATTTAACAAACAGTGAAGTTAGAATCGCCAACATGAAGCTGCCCACGAAGCATTTTTATAATATGCTCATAATATTGATTTTCGTATTTAAATATTGACCACAATTGCAAAACGTAACATTTTGATATCTGTTTTTTCTATTACAAGATTTTACAACTGTTGATCTCGTATGTGTTTCCCATAATAAATATTTATGTCATATTCACTGTTATCAAGGAATTGCAATACATTAATTTTGGAGTAATTGTATCCTTCTATGAAATATAATTTTTTTCTCTTGTGGATAGCTATAGCACTATCGCCCATTCAAAATATTAGAGATATTTTGAAAAAGTTGTTTAATTAGCTGTCATGATTTTTATTTGCTCAGCTTTTACGCATTTGCTCCTTATGAATCGTTAAATAATCTGGTTGTATTTGTTGGGTCCACGAGCTAATTCGTCCTGCTATGAATCAGAATTTATGGCCACCTAGTCGAATACTAGCATGATACTAGAATTGTGCAAAATTTTAAGGACCGCTCCGGTGGCCTAGTTGTTAGAGCGTCTGCCTCGGCTGCGGAAGGTGGCGGGTTCGAACCCGGGGAGAGTCATACCAAAGATTTTAAAACACGGTGCTAGCAGCTGCCTCGCCTGGCGCTCAGAATTAAGAGGTTAGAGTTAGGACTGGTCGGCCTGGTGTCAGGATAATGTGACTGGGTGGGACATCATGCTACATGTCTCCGGCATGATGCCCCAGTGCTAAACACACACGCACACACACACACCACACACACACACACACACACACACACACATACACACACATGTCTAAGAGTATAAATTTTAGGATGGACCACGCTAGATTTTCGCATTCAACCAATCAGATAATACACCATTCTCTTGCGTATGACCCCCCCCCCCCCCACCTTCGAACAGCAGGAGCAGCATCATGTGAAAATCGTGCCTAAGTCTCAGACTATGAATTGTAGCATTTACCACCTTAAAAATATGACATTAAACCAGTCATATAACTCATTATTATGCTTTACTATTGGTAATTTGTCTTGTACGACATACATAAACCTCTCATCCGATTACGAAACCTAGTTCCATTTAATCGATAAATTTCTTTTACAATAATTGATTCAGATACATTTCCTCGCTGACACGCAAAGTAACCGCTATATATTGTGTCATTGCGTTCAATAAACAACGTGTCCAGGACTTGAAGAAAATATTCGATATATATTTTGATATTGATATGTCGTACTATATCAGTTAGATGGGGAAGTGAAGCAAATACAAAACCTGGTTCTCAGCACTGATGCTAAAATTCGTACAGCACATTATAGCATAGGTCCAGGAATCTTTGATGTATTTGAAGCAGAATTAAACAAAAAACTATGATATCTGCTGATTTATGGTCTTGTATTGGCTCCCAGAGGTGACCTTATCATCGATAACGTAAATATAGGTAGTACACATGTTACTCAGTGATAAGAACGTCTTGGTTCCGAGCGCGGATGCATATTTTGAAATGAACGAGTATGGGTACCTTACATAGGAGTCCGCTCTTTTGCGCAATGATTCAATAAGTAAAGATGCGAAAATATTATACCTAAGAATTAAGAACGCCCAATGATATACATAGATATAATTGACGTCTATGAATGTGACCGAAGTTCAATATATTTTACTAAGCCACACAGATGTATCAGTTGCTTCTCAGGACGGATGCTAGTAGAATTCATAAAGTACTTTATAGCAGATATCCATAAATCTTTGATTTTTGTGAAGCAACGCGAAAAAACAGAACTGCATGATATTCGTTGATTTCTACTGTACACTGAATCTGAAATAACCAGAAAAATGTTCAGTGGAAATGGAAGTATCTGAACTTGTTTTAACTTGTATTATATCCCAACGAGGATGCTCTCATCGATGACGTAAATATCCTTATTTCCATGTTTGCTAAGCCCCAGCTATAAAGTCATTATAAGCTATAATCTACTGTCTTGAATAGTACAGCGGCCATGTGTTTAATGTCTAAAGATTGCCGCGAGTTAGTGTTAAACTCTTACGCAAGGTTACATGACCAGCCGGTGACTCGGAATCTTTAATCGACAAAAGCGATAGATTGCACCATCTAAACAAAGGCTTGTAGTTATCACACCTACGTGTAAAGAGGTTAGTTTTGGATCAAAGGGAAGCAGCGGGGTGAAGGAGGGGTGTTCTCATCCGTCCCCACGTTGACAGACAGCGAGAGGGACATGGTCCACTAAGTTTGATTGGATCGGTTCACAGCGATATCCAATCGAAATTGAAATAGAGGGTGTGATTACAATTCCAATCCGAATGATAATTTTCAGAACTTGTAAATGAAAAATTAGTTTCGCCTAGGAAGATTGCTGGACAATAGGGTTACTCCGAGAGAACAACTCGTAATTTGGCGGCAAAAAGTAGTGGTAGATTCTAAGGAAAGACAAAGCTTCGAAAAGGTCAGTAAGTTATTTGCTCGATTTTTGCAGAATATTACGGCATCATAATTGTAACTGTTTGTAGTATGTATACTTAATTACTAGGATCGTTTAGTATGTAGAATTACCTTTGTAGTGTTTCATTTACATGTGTATTTGAGACATGGGCTTGAGCTTACATAGAGAATTATTAGATGCGAGGTGGAATTATGTAGCTTGTTAGCTTGTGGTCAGAATTAATTTTGTAATTCGCTATTAGGTTACTTCATAGTACACTTAAGTGCATTTATTGATGCTTTATGTTAGAATTTACACATGCTTGAATTGTGGATTTGGAAAATGGTTCAAGTATGTAAGATTAGTTACTATGGACGTATGCATATATCGGTGCATGGATATTTGAATGTTTGCGTACTTTGTATGAGTTGTAAGGTAAATAAATGTGTCTAATTGTTGTGATATTGTTCAATATAACGGGATTAGGAATATATATTGGTGTGACAGAATTTATTGATGTATGTATAAGAAGTAATTGATACCGTGCTGTAGTATGACGTTTGCTTTACCATACAAGACTGTATGGGTATCTCGATGTGAATTAATGCGTGACCGAAGAAATTTAATAGCCGTTATCTGATGATAGACTGTGTGTAGTGTGAGATGAGAGGGCTAAGGAAAAATATTGTATCATCCTTGTGTTTTCACAGGAAGCTTTTTAGGGGAAACAGAATTTCCGGTTCTACATTCTACATGTTATTGGCACATGTTTGGGAAAAGGACGTGAATTTCTAAGTGGCAATAAAGATATTTTTTCCTTTGTCATTTGTTCTCATAGCTGTATGAGAGTCAGAGTTCCACTATTTGCAATTTTCTTTCAATAAATGAAATGGTCTGTAATTGGGAATTCTGTTAGGATATTTTGAGTACGGATGTCGTGGTACTGAGTGATGATGGATATCTTCAAATATACGTGTATATGTACCTTACATAGAAACCATGCTTTTCTGCGCAATGATTAAAGAATAAAGATGGTAAATTATATTACGTAAAGAACAGGAGATGCTAAACGATTTACATGCAGATAATTTGACTTATACCAATGTGCGGGAGGGACCAGACATTTTACTCAGACATTTTCAAACACAAATGTTAAGTTGGTTCTAGGCACGGAAGCTAACGTCACGGAATTGTATAAATCCCTTTACTTATTAAATACATGTACTCGGGTTTCATTTTTTGTACAACGATACACGAGGGTGATTTATGTATATTGTACATTATTTTGAAATATTGAGTTCGGTTCATCCCTGCTGCACGTGCAAAGTGCCCTCGATGGGAAAACCCCGATTTACATCTAGCGCACAGATGACGTACGGCTGCATCGTCTGCATATAAATGCCTCACTGTAAGGCGATATTTTCACATTGCGGAACGTCTTGTCAGTAAGCAGTCTACTTAGGTAAGTTATTTATTAATTTCTTATGTATATTATTTCTTATGTATATTGTAAGTTATAGCTATTGTACTACCACGTTTATTTTTGTATATTTTTTATGTAGCTTCGGCTTGCGTGGTATAATGCAAATATTTTCTATTCGTGTTTGTGACTTACCAAGAGCTTTATATTAGCAATATAAAGTTGCATTTTTATTAATAAACGTTTAGTACTATAGGATTCTTATCGGACACGGATAGCTTCACTTCTGAACCTGTTTATTGCTTTGTAATGTTGTGCCGATAATGTAATTTGTATAGCTTACCGTATATAACGCCATTACGTGTTATCGTATATGCCCGTGTCATGCATAGTACATGGATGTATTTTCAGCTGATCGTAGTCGATGTGGTACCAGCTGTAGACCTAACCAAGTTGACTATAGCAGCTGTAAAGCTGAACCATAGCAGCCGTAGAGCTGAGTGAACAGTGTTGCTGGTCGAGTAGTAGGTGATCGGGCGTTGCTGACCGAATTGGTGGGCGCTGATTGCTTGATTGACCAAGGAACTGAATGGTGGTCGGTGACTACCATTGATGCTGACTGCTTGATTGACCAGTGTGACTAGAAGCCAAGTGTGCTAGTTACGGAGTGTTTTGTGTTACTCCATGCATGTAATCTTTAAGCCATGGGGGAATTTTGGGGTTATACCCAGCGTTTTGGAAGCGCACAGATATTTTGTATAATATCTATCCCGTTGTTTTCATCATTTTACTATTTTGAGTAAAGTACCTCATTTTTCACTATTTAAGTGATTACATTTTACTATGAGTAAAGTACATCATTTTTTAAATACTATTTTGAGTAAAACGCATGATTCTTTTCGTTGTGTGAAATTACTATGACCTTTGTCCTTTTACTGTGTAAGGTCATTTATTTGTATTCACATTTATGTTGCATTATTAGGTTCGTGCGGATAATGTTAATTTGTCCAATATTTGGATCTTATACACGCACGTATTAATCATAATTCTATTTTCATTCAAGCCATTCATCAGTAAACATTGTATTTGTATCACCAGCAAAAGGGTTCCGTTGTGAATCCGAAATCCACCCCGGTTATCTTGTTACAGCTAAAAGTGATAGGTACTTTATAGCGCGGGTCCACGAATCTTTGATGTAATTGAAACAACATGAAAAGAACGAACTGTGTGAAATTTGTTGATTTATACTGCACACTGAATTTTACAAGTCCTAATAAAGATGTTAACTATGGCATGGTAATTCATACATGAAGTTGTGTTGGTTCACAGCGGGGATGTTATCATCGGTGATGTAAATGTCCGTATTCTACGTGTTAGCGGAACATGATTGTTAAATTCTCTGCGGCAATGAAGATATTTGTTTTTCCTTTGTCATTTGTTCTGATAGCTGTATAGGAGTCGGATCTCTACTACTTGTAATTTTCTTTCAACAAGGAATGTTGGTTCCAGCCTCGGATGCTATAAGGAAACTTGCAGTACTGAATTGGCTTTGGTCAATTGTTACACTATATACTCTCGTGATAACCTTTTCGTCTAAAATAAGGAATAGTAATTACCCTAATTCACTGGTGGTTAGTGTCAAAATCATAATATACTGATTTTTGTTTTGGCATCAACTTGTGCTGTAGCAGACACTGGCAAGAAGGTCATGGTTCTGAGCGCAGATGCATCGTTTCAAAGGAGCGATTGTATGTACCTTGCATAGGAGCCAGCTCTTGTGAGCAATGATTTAATAAAGCTGCTAAATTGCAATTCCTAAGGAAAAAGAGATATTAAACGATATACATGGAGATAGTTTGACTTCTACAAATGTGAAGGAAACCCAATATATATTTAAACACAAATGTCTAAGTTGGTTCTGAGCACGGATGCTAAAATTGACATGGTACTGTATAGCAGAGGTCCAGGAATCTTTCTTGCAAGTTAAACATGTAAAGAACGAATAGTATGAAATTTGTTGATTTATACAGCACACTGAATTTCAGATTTCCTAGTTAAAATGTTAACTATAACATGATAAAACATCTATGAAGTTGTTTTGGTTCCCAGAGGGGATGTTCACATTCATGATGTGAATGTCCGTATTCTACATGTTGCGGCATGTGATTGGGAGTAGGACATGAATTTCAATGTGGCAATAAAGATACAGTTTTTCTTTGTCATTTGTTCTGATAGCAGTATGGGAGTCTGACCTGTGCTATTTCCAATTTTCTTTCAACAAGAGATGTTGGTTCCAGGTATGAATGCTATAAGGAAACTTGAAGTAATGAATTGGCTTTGGTAGCAAGTTACACTGTATACACTCTCGTGAAAAACCGTTTCGTCTAAAATAAGGAATAGTACTTTAATTTACTGGTGGTTAGTGTCAAAAACATAATATACTTATTTTTATTTTGGCATCAACTCGTGAAACAAAACTGTTATTTCTATATTACATGGTTAGCAAATTGATGAGCTTTTTACTATTTTGTCCTGAGGATAAATTTGAAAATATTATAACGCAAGAAATAGTGCATATAACTTTTGTTTTCTAATGAAAGTATTAACAGTAAAATATTTTTAGCTTTCTCCTTTCTAACGGAGTATTTGCTTAATGTATCCGAATGGAAATATCATTTCCTGAACTTTACGTTCAAAAACATAATCTCTATCAAAGCTATGGGGAACGGTATGTTACGGATTTTGTACATATTATTGATCGGCAAGTAAAGTTTAATGTTAAGTAGCCCACTTTTTAACCAGTGAAATAAACACACATTTGCATTTGGCTATATTTTCCTCCATTTTGCTGCCCAGCCTAATGATTCAACATTTCATCTGTCCTCTTTATTTATATCTGAATCCTTTCACTCAATAAGATCCGCATTTTATATAATTTACTTCATTCAACATAAAAATGAAAAACAATAAAATAAAATGAAATTAAAAACAAGGGCCAATGGCAAACTTGTCAAACTTACACATTTCAAGTGAAAATCAGACATAAGGTTGATATCTTTATCATAAAACTTTAAATCAAATCTGATTTTGTGTAAGGATTCTAATCATTCAGCTGATAAAAAAAACTACATCAAAGGACTTTACAATAGTTCCATTACTGTAAGACCTACACTATATGAGGTGATCATACTTGAATAAATCCTGGCTCAAGATGGTAATTTTGTTAGAACGACTGAAGACTGTAGTTCCGTTCCGAAATTGTTACATTCCGTAATGTAGTGTGTGATTTGGATTTTTAACGTAGCTTTAATAATTTTTTGAGTCTTATCGCTAAGATGTCTGCAGTGTGGCAATGTATAGTGATTTCTAGCACTGGGGCATCATGCCGCAGACATGTAGTATGATGTTCCACCCAGTAACATTATCCTGACATCAGGCCAACCAGCCCTAACACTAACCTCTTAATGCTGAGCGCACAGCGAGGCAGCTGTTAGTACCATTTTTATAAGTCTTTGGTATGGCTCGGCTGGAGTTCAAACCTGCGACCCCCCACATCCGAGACGGATGCTCTAACCATTAGGCCACCGGAGTGGTGGATCCGGAATGTAGATCACACCTTTAGGTTGTTTTCGTCCAAAAATGCCCATATACCTTAACATGGATTCTGCCATATATACTTCTCCATTCGTCTTGATAATGGCTTTGGAAAGGATTATGGATGCATGAGGATCCAAATACAGTGAATATTTGCCATTTAAAGGTATCTAGATTAAAATTATAAAAAATTGCACCCATTACTGAAATAATCGGTGTTGAGCGCATTGGTGACTTGTATGACTTTTACTCTAGGCTTTACTATAGTAAAAAGTCATACAGATCATGTATGCATTCAACACCTACTAAACATCCATATTCCTTGGAAAGGTATTATTTACACACCACGAGAAGTACATATGGCAAAACTCAAATTCATATTACCCTTTACTATGATGATTAGACTCAACATGCTCTTTTCTTGACCCAATTTTGTACCTGACTACCATTGTAAAAATCCATAGCTACTGATAATTTTTGTCTGGAAGTTTCTTGATGACAGTTAAGGTGTATAGCATTCAATAATTTGGACTGAATATGCTTTGGTTAAACAAAATTAGTATCAAAAATGTTAAAACATCAATTTATATTTAATTTAGATGTGCATACATGACCCTGTTTGACTCATACTATTGTGTACTGAAGTTTTTCTTAACATGTAGTAGTTTATCATACATAAATAACATCCTTTCTGAGGACTTGCATTTGACCAGTTTTTCTTTTGGTGTTTTGGTTCCCAATCTTGCCCTCATTCACTAATTTATTTTTCCAAACATTGTCATCAGTGTTTTCAACTGATATCCCAATCATTGTTGAAGATTGTCTTCCTTTTCTTATAACGACTCTATCAACAAGAAAAAAATTCGGTAAATATGTTAAAGTCTGTTCTCTAACTACTCTTCCTTAAGAAATTGGCTTAAATTCCAAATAGTCACTGCGTTGGTCATACTGCATATCATATCAGCCCTATTTTCATTACAACCAAGAAGATAACATAAAGAGTCTTTTAGTGAAAACATCATGTTAATATGACCATCGTTTCCAGAGGAATAGCAAAAATAAGATTTTAAAGATGGCCACTGTTGCGGCCATATTGTTAGTATCAGTGGCATATTTTTCATTACGTTCAACTACATGATGGCGTGCACTTATATCTAATGTTTCATGTTAATCCAACAGTTTAGGAGTAGCGGTAATAAACTTGTGCTAAAGTGCGATGGACGCACCATCAATCGATGGCATTTTTAAAGCTGGCTTCTGTGGTGGCCATTTTTGACATAAGATCAACACCAGTTTTATTTTGGACCAATTATACATCATAAGAAATCACAGGCGAACCCCAAATGGCAGTTATTATTGTTCAGGTTTGATTAGCAACAAGATTTTAGATATGGCTGCTGTGGCTGCCATATTGGATAATATTTTAATTCAGAACCTTCGAGCCATCAAATCAAGCCTTTCAAGAAAACCCGATGTGAATATCATCATCAATTTAGGAATTGCAGTGATAACGCTGTTTTTCTACATGGCCAATGTAGAAGCCATATTTGGACATCAAATCAGCCTACTTTTTCTTTATTACAAGCCAGACACCATAAGCAGTCTTTTCACTGACTGTTGTCATGATAGATTAGGTGGAGTAGTGATAATAAATTTGTTAAAGGACGGATGGACGACGCACAACAGATGATTCTATAAGCCCTTCTCGTATATGACCAGAGGAGCAAAAACAAAACTAAATTTCCCAAAAGTAATGAATGTTCTCTTTCTCTATATGTATCTCTTTTCTTTGTGCATCTGTATCTGTGATACAAAATACAAAATAACTGATTGAAGAAATAGTTTTTGAGGAAGACAGACTAAGAAAGATTTACATTTTCAAACTCTGTGTCTGGTTTTGAGTCAGGTAAGATATAAGTGTTTGTAGAGTTTGTATTATGTACATCATTAGATGTTGATATGTTTGGATAAATTATGAAACAACAATTATTTTCATTCAAGAAATTGTATATTTGCTAATTAGTTTAAGCAACATAATGGACATTATATTTTGTTACATTTAATGACAAATTTGTTACATTTAATGACAAATTTACAAAGACATTTACTAATACTATACAAATTATAGTTCCTCATTGATAAAATTATTTTACAGTCATTGCAAAACTCTATGTACATATCACTCATTTATTATCAAACTCGGCTTTAAAATTTCATAATATTCATGAATTATCAATTGATTACATATTAATAATCTTAGTTTATCAGACACAAAGTGGAAACGCAAATTATAACTTATAAAGAAAACTAATAAACAATCAACAAAACTAACTAAACAAAAACTCACAATACTTATTTTTGACAAGTTTGACAGCTTGAAAGCTCCTGAGCTGGCTACCCACTAACAGCCCACAATGCCTTATATACGCTTGATGACACCCACTGATTCCACAAATGAAATGAAATAAAGCAATGGAAACTACACTAATAAGAAATACAGGTAAAACCTGTTTTAATACGATGCTCGGGTCCAAAGAATAATATCGCAATATAAGCGGGATAGCGTTAAAAATTTTTCGAAACAATTCCACACAGAAAATGTGCATTAAAATTTCATTTTCATCAGTTTTAATTAACCTCTTGATCATATATCGTTTGTTTTGTTTGCTGGGTTTCATCAGACATCAAATATACTTCAGTTTTGAATTGTATACATGCCAATATCGCGGAAAAGGTGCACGGTGCAATTAAGGCAACATTAAACGCAGTGCTGGGATAAAAAAATCTGCTAAGGATACAAATAATCGGCTTTTTCAAGAGCATATATTTAGGATGTTAAAAGGAAAAGTCACCATAAATTAATAAATGGGAACCATGCTGCCATCACGTCATACGCGGAATTGCGTTATAAAGGGTTTTACCTTTACATGCATTAAAAATTATCGTATAGAACAGTTTACTGTCCTAGTTTTTGATCAGCTACATATGAAGAATAGACATGAACACAATATCAAATACTTAAAAGAATTTAGACCAATATGCACAAATGTCCTAGTTGGTAGTCACAGTCTCTCAGTATATGTAGTAAAATGAGTATATTTTAATTAAATTTTCAAACAGCAAATTTGTTCTTCAGCTAAAAAATTCACAAATAATGGAAACCATCCAGAATATATAGTAAAAACTCGATTATCTGATTTTTGATTATCCAGATTATTAGTTCCTTTTGATTACAACATTGTGCCCCGAAATTTTAACTTTTTTAATGTTTACATGCATCTATAAATAGAACTAATTTTTGATCATTATCCTAACATAGAACAAAGTAATAAAAATCATATCTAGTATAATATCATGCAGTCATAATTATAATACTTTTATGATTAACTAAATTATCTTCTCTGAATAACAACAAGTATCCTTCGAAGGTACTGTAACGGCCGAGCTAGGTCCTGATAATACTACATTGGAGTACGGCACCAGGGATGAGTATGCTTCTTATCAGCTGACTAGTTCGACTGCTGCTAGTTGACTGACCTCCACAAGCAGCCCACAAAGCCTTAAATACTCCTGACAAAGCCCACAAAACCCACAGTTCTAACAAAACCCACAACCAACAGAGCCCACAAAATCCACAATTTTTGTTGGAATATTCAAACAAGCATGAGCTAGTATTGCATGTGTATACTTAGTCAATTTTCACAATGATTATTTATAGAAATTACCAACTCAATATTTTACACATTGCTACATTGAGATTGTATTGCCCCAAGAAAAGAAAAAAAAAAAATCAATTTTGTATTTTGCGGCACATACCGTGTTATGCTGCTGCTCATAGCAATGGTTTGGTAACTGTGTTATGCACTGTTGCAATATTACTGAGGTAGACCACATGACAGGGCAGTCAACATGTGTATGTACCAAAGAAATCAAGAAGAGAAAAACCAAACTTAAATGCAATGATGTATACAAATGAAACATCAGGGGCTATAAACACACTAAGTATATATCGTGCAGTCTTAAATGGTTAACTAGAAATGGTCATTAATCAAATTATCAAGGACTCCCTATTTTCGTTAACTCAAAACACGTAGACAATACCAGCTAACAATTAATCGATGAAGTAAACAAAACAGAGGATCTTAGAAACTATTAACGTCAACTCATTTGAGCAATTCACTGGTAATGCACTGATTTTAAAATATTTTAAAAATTCAAGACCAAATTGGGCGGCTTGTATTAATACTGTTTACCGTATACGTGCATGTATATTTCATTCCCTAAATGCAGGTTATTTCAATACCCTCTGCCAAGGGTGTTAGTTTCCTCATAACACTCTTAAAATTTACACTGAAGGCACTTACATACACAAAACTGATGCTTTAAATTTTATGGAAAGTACTGTAGTAAGGGTAGGAGAAGTAAAAATGTAACTGTCATAACTTACACATAAAACTCACTATCTTCAAGAACAAGAACATGGAATGAAATTACTCAAGTTAACTATGAACAAAAGATATTGTAAAATTCAACACAAATGTCATTAATATTCATAAATATCTTAAACTCCAAGCCTACAGACTACACAGGTTTCAAGCACAAGTACTATGTTAACAATGAAATGTTTAAGAACATAGATACACCAATTTGGCAAGAAAGCAATTCTAGATACAAGTTTTGTTTCCCTATTCTAACCATGATAAAGTATACATTGCACAGTAAGAAAAATTCAGGAATTTTAAGGTATCAGTGACAATACTAAAATGAAACTTTTCGATATTCAATACTGAACTGCATATAACTGTTAAAAGAAACAAACCAGCATACCTATTGTGATCATCTGAACCCATTTCAGAATACATATTGGAGAAGAAATATATTTTACATTTGTATGAGGTAACTTATTTTGAAGTGCTCAACTGTCCTTTAAACAGCATGTGTGTAAAAATAAAACTCATATTTACTATCCTGATGTCTACTGGTAAGCAAATCTGGAAGAGTTGAATATGTGTATATGATGTAATAAATTTACTTACTGATGAATTGCTGTTAAAATTAAAGTTTACAATGTGTAATATTTCAGAGTATGTTGAGCAGATCATTGGCAAACTTCTGAGTAGTGGGCCAAATCAGTTAGAATTTAAAATCAGATATCAGTATAGTTTACAAAAATAATATACATATGCCAATAGAATGCAATGCATGCCTGTAGAGAAGAAAAAAATAGCCATTAGGAGCACATGTCTACCTGAAACACATTGGTTGTATGTCTGTACAAGCCATACAAACAATCAAAAATATTGTGGATGGCATGAAGTTTCACATTGCCAACAGATAATGTGTCATCAACGAGGTGAGCCCAGAAAAGGTTATAATGATATCATATGAATATTGACAACCTAATAACAAGGTAAGAATTTTTGTTGAACCAAATTTGTGTGGGGGTGTGTTTTGGACTATTGCTACTTTAGTTGTGACCCTTAAAAGCTAATATAATAATGAGAATAGCAGCTTCAACACTAAAAGGGGCACCCATCATCTAAACAAAATGTTTTAAATGCATGGTAGCCTTTAAAGTATTACACAGATTACAACTTATAAAAAATATCACAGTGCACTAGTAAGGGTGATGCCTGCGTTCCTGTCTAAGATTCTTTTCACTGCTGTTCTCCCTCCTTCTATCACTCTTCTTGTTCTCCTTGTTATTTGTTCTCTCTTCATTCCTTCCCTTATTCTCCTTCAAGACTGGCTGGTTTCCAATAGTTTCAGTTGAATTTGCAAGGGTGCGCACATTTATGGATTTTATTAAGTCATTGGTGATTTTCTGATATTGTTGAAATGCCACCGTCTGCTCTTGTAACGCTTTTGTCATGCTGCTCAGGGCATCTAAGGAAACATCCAGAGCCCCTCTGAGTGTTCAACTTTGCTGATGCCGACATGTGTATAGGCCCGATTTTATGGAACATTAGCAGCCACTGCAGTTGGTAATATGATGGTTACAGGTTTGCAGAGAACTGCTTGTGTTGAGGTGGCTGTCGCAGCTTTACCGGTGACAGAACCAATCACTGTCAGGTTAGGCTGCATAACCACTGGTAACCCACCATATATCTTCATTCCACCTCCTGATCACTCTCTCCAAACCAGTTCTGACTCCTCTTTGGTTAAAATTAAAATATCCTCCTCTGCCCACTGGTAGGGTTCTATGTTTTCTATTAAACTCGACTCCTCATATGCTTGATCAATACTTTGTTCCCTCTCCACAAATGTTTGCACAGCCACAGCCACTTTGTGGTCTGGATAGTGCCTGACAAGATGCTCTAGGTCCCTCTGCTGAGTGCACCGGAAGCTGCACAAATTGCAATAGTATGGAACTTCATCTAAAGAGACATGGTGTTTGTACAGATGGGCCACAATCCGTCCCTTTTCTCCAACCACTCCTTTTCCAAACCCTTTACATCTCAAGCATTGATAGGCATGGCCTTTTGTGTGGGTGTATTCCTTTATCTTGATAATCCTTGAAGCCATTTGTTGACAAAGGGGACTATTTCTGCAAGGTACATGTTTCATCATACAAATCAAAACGATTTATTTAAAATAAAAATCTGCTGTGCAGTCAATTTAATAGGCTGTCTGTGCCAATCTTTTGACCATAACTTCATAATCACTATTATTATTTTTCTTGTTTTTCAACCCAGTTTAGTGTAAACTTTATAATCCTTGCACTAACTCTTTGAACTTGACATCATACTACTACTTCACAATCAGCTCTGTCAATATTTATGAACTGTGTCTTCAACGACTAATGTTCTTTTCCAGTTCTTGATTCCAGGACCACCATTTTGCAAGCCTTCATCGTCCATCTTGGGGCTTTTCACCTATATATTTTTTCAGTTTGTTGTGATGAACAAGTTTTTCTCTCCCATATGGATCCAGCTGTATCAGGTAATTTAAACAACTTATTGTCCGCTTGACAACATATGGTCCATCATACATGTTCTGCAACTATGGGGACACATCCATCTTCCTATCACCTGCTATTAACCACACTAAATCTCCTGGCTGGTAAGTACTCTGAGACACCTTGGCATCGCACAAATCTTTCTGCTGTCTTGCTGCAGACTGTAAATGTTTTCTGGCAACCTTATGAGCATGATGCATCCTATCACTAATCAGATCAACATACTCACAATAACTTGTGAAATTTCCTCCTGTCTGGTTCCGCACATATCCAAATGCCAGTTCTGCAGGCAACCTTACTTCTCTTCCTAACATCAGTAAGTTTGGTGATAAACCTGTGGACTCACATGGTGTTGCTTGATAAGCAGCCGCTAAACAACCTAAGTGCAAATCCCAGTTCTTTTGCTCTCCCTTCAAATAGGCTTTGATCATCCTTAAAAGAGTACGGTTTAACCTCCCTACTAGTCCGTTACATCTATTTTTCTAATACTTGTTCTTGTTTTCCGTATTTCTAACATCTGGCACAACTTTTTTGAAAATTTCACCTTCATAATTCCGACCTTGATCAGAATGTGTCGTCAGAGGGCATCCAAATCTGCTAATAATCTCCTCCAATACTTTCTGTGCACATGTTTCAGCAGTCTGGTCAGGTACTGCAAAGGTTTTGACCCATTTGGTAAAATGATCAGTTGCAACCAAAATGTACTGGTTTCCCCTAGGTGTCAGAGGTAAAGGCCCCAAAATATCTGTTGCCAACCTATCCAAGGGTGTTCCAACTGCCATGTCACCCAATGGTGCTCTTGGATTCTTGTTGGGTTTCTTATTTGCTGCACAAATATCACATTTCATACCCAGTTCTTAATGTCTTTATGCATTTCATACCAGTAAAATCTTTGGAGGGTTTTCTCACGTATCTTCTTTATTCCTAAGTGTCCAGATAACAAAGAGTCACATATCTTCTTTATTCCTAAGTGTCCAGATAACAAAGAGTCATGTATCTGAAACATAATATCCTTCCTCAATACCAAGGAACAATGAATTGTATATGTTCTCTAGTGCCATCTTTTCTGATGAACTTCTTAAACAGAACCCCATCCTGCAGTTCTAAGATATCCCATAATAACCAATAATGTCGAGTTGCTGGGCTCAAAGCAGCAATTGCTGCACTCGATTGTTGTTTTTTCTCATTTTTCCTTCATGATAGGTCCTATATCTTCATCCTCTTCTTGAAGCTGTTGGAGTTTCATCACGCTGTAGTTTCCAGCCCAAGGTACCCAACTGTCTGACTTATTCTCTTTTCTGCACTGAACTTCTTTCTCCTCTTCAGGGACTAACTTTGTCTTTAAATCCTTTCTGTATTGAGCTCTGGTTTTCACAGTTCTTAAATTCTCACTCTCTGGTTCAGTCCTGACAATGGGACCCTCTGCCTGATTGGAACCCATCACATGTTCTTCATCATTAAAGGTCCGGCTGTCAACTACCTGATTGTCATCTGTAGTTAGTTCTACATTAACAATCTAAGACCCTCTGCCTCTTTAGGACCCAATCTGTTTGTTGCTGAGAAATATCCCATCATGCCATCTTCTCTTTTCCTATATTTCCTGCATGGTCCACAGCGCAAAGGCTCCATCATATCAACATCATCACAGCTGCGATCACGTGGATTAGGACACCTGCTGAGAGCATCTGCATTGCCATGCTTGGTGCCAAGACGGAATTCCACTGTAAAGTCATACGCTGATATGATTTCAATCCAGCTAGCTATCTGTCTCATCAGTTCTTTCAGTTGGAACAGCCAAACTAAAGCTTGATGATCTGTCCTGATTCTGAAGGTTCTGCCCAAAAGGTATTGTCTAAAATACTCAACAAAATAAAGCACTGCTAATAGTTCCTTGTCGGTTGCACAATAGTTTTTCTCTGCTCGGTTTCAAGATCGACTGGCGAAGGCTATCACTTGTTCCTTCCCATTTTGGTATTGACTGAGAACAGTACCTATTCCCACATCACTAGCATCGGTGTCAAGAATAAATTCACAAGTAGATAAAGGATAAGCCATGATATCTGAACTTGTAAATGCTTTCTTTTGATGTTCAAATGCTTCATCACATACTGGTGTCAACCAAAAAGGTTTCCCCTTTCATGTCAGTTCCACCAAATGGCATACAATCTTGGAAATTTTTTTTCACAAAATGGTGATAATAACTTCCCATAACCTAATATCTGTCGTACCTCTGTTGCATTTGTTGGTGTAGGCCATTCCAGTATTTTCATGATGTTCCTAGGGCAAGGTTTTACTCCTTCCTTGCTAACAATATGACCAAACAATTCCACCTCATTTTGTAGTAAATGACATTTATCTGGCTTCAATTTTAATTCAGCGTTTTGTATTCTTTGCAAAACTTCCTCAAGTCGTGACATGTGTTCCTCAAAGTTTTCCCCAAGAACAAAGATGTCATCAATGTAGATGAGACAGGTTTGCCACTTAAGTCCTTGAAGTACTAACTCAACTAGCCACTGAAACGCACCTGGGGTTCCAGTAAGTCTCATGGGCATGGTCTTGTATTTGAAGATTCCATACTTGGGGATGAAAGCTGTCTTTGGAATGTCTTTACCCCTCATTGGGATTTGGTGATACCCTGAGGTAAGATCCAGTGTTGAGAAGGACTCTGCTCCAGTAACTGCATCCAAGCAATCTTGCACACGGGGTAAAGGAAAAGCATCTTTAACAGTCAGTGCATTCAATTGTCTGTAATCATCTCAAGGTCTAACCTGACCATTCTTCTTTCTAACCAGCACAATGGGTGATGCCCAAGGTGAAGTAGATTTCTGTATTACTCCTTTATCCTCCAGTTCTTGTATTGCTTTCTTTTCTTCTGCAGCGAAGGCCAGTGGCACTCGTTTTGAGGGTTGTTTGACTGGTTTTGCATCTTTAGTATCAATGCTGTGCTCAGTTAGTGTTTTTAATCCTAAATCATTCTCATCTCTGGAAAATGTATTTGCAAACTTAATGAAGTAAATCTGCTATCAATTTTGATTACTGTTGGCCTTTTGTTGCAATATTACTCTGATACAAATCTTGTAAGTGTTCTGGTACATTGCGGCTATCATTTCTGACAGAGATATCTCTCTTTACATCCACTCTTTCAAAGTTACTCTTCATCCCACTAAGACATTGTCTCTCTGACTTCCGATTTTTGATTGCAGATTTGGCTGAAGCTTTTGGTTTCTTCTGTATCTTCAGTGTCAAAGAGTGTCATTTGAATGCCATCATTTTCGTATGCTTTTGCAATGCACGTGTCCTGTTTGATACAACTGTTGGGTATGGATTGAGTACCCTAAGCTTCTGAGTGACTTTACTTTTCATGACTGTCAGTGCAGGAGCCACAATTAGGGAATATTTATCTGTAAATTTTTCACTTGGTTCTATCAGAAACTTTTTGTTTGGCAATTCCATCTTCTTCCCTCCTATCCACAAAAACATCTATTACTGCTTCACTATTCCCTGGTATGATGAAGTTGTCTGCTGCTCTTACATTTCTCACAGCATCATCATTAAGTCCAATCTGTATGCATGGTATTGATACATTATGAAGTTTAATTACCCCTTTGCTTAGCAAAATGTTGGCAGGTCCATCATTCTCATTTTGCAGTATGTCTATTCCAAGAAGTCCTTCGTCTTCAATTTCTGCAACTATTACCTCCCTGTCCAGTTTCAGTGGTCCCAATTCTAGATGAAATGTGGCTTTTCCAACTCTTTTAACAGTGTCCCACCTGCTCCAGTCAAAGATACAGACTTCTTTAACGGTGGACATTTCTCCTGAGGTATTTAATTATAAACTCTGTCAGCAATAATGGTCTTTGTTGCATCCGTATCTGCAGTAAACATCAGTTTTGCCCCTTTTATTGAACCCTTGATGTAAATTCCATCATACTTTGAGATGTGTTGTCTGATAAATTCTGGACTTATTTGAAAATTATCTGCTGTATATGGGCCCTTGTCAAATGGGGCTGCACATAGGCCTGCGGGGCCAGCCTTATCTCATTTAAAGCGTCAGAGTTGCAGTCTGTACGATTGGTGACTGATTTCCCTTGAAGAGTGGGCTCTGCATTTTGCAGATTTGACCCCGGTCCACCAGTATAGTTTTGTGTACTTAAATGGGCAGTCTCTTGCAAAATGTCCCTGCTCCCCATAACTAAAACAGTTTAGATTGTGACCATTCCAGTCATTTCTCTTCTGATAAGTTTGCATTTGTGGCCTGCCTCCCTTGTGTAGTAATGTGGACATATTGTTTTGCTGTATTCTCTTCAGCGCATCTTCAATTTTCTTTATTTTATTGATTATCTGTTGCAGAATTTCTTTGTCTTGGGATGCATTCTCACTAGATTTCTCACTTTCTGTTTTGTCTTCTTTTCTTGCGTTCAGAGTAGCAGGACCACCCTTGACTGTATTCTGTGTTTTCTTCATGCCATCATTCTTCACTGGTACCCGGAATACATTCTCACCTGTTTGGTACTCATCTTCCTCAATTAATTCGTAATCATCATCTAAATCTGACTCAACTCCATGCGGTGTAGTCCTTCTTGTCATCTTTTAAATGTTATACCTTGCAGTGAGTCATGGACATTGGGACGTGTCTTGGTTTGCATAAAATTTACTACATGGTACACTGTTTCATCAACATCATTTGGTTCCTTGACATATTCTACCTGGAAACGTGCTCTGTCCTCATACAGACCATCTAAAAATCTTCTAAGCAAATCTTCTCTTCTGGTTCTTGTGTCTCTGTTAGGATGTGCCTTGTCATACAGCCACTTTAACTCTGCAGCATACTCTTCTGCAAGCTCTCCTGGTTTTTGCTTCCGTCTGCTGAATTGCCCAGTGTAAATCTTTGTCATCTCTACAATACCATAGCGACTGTTCAGTTCATTCACTAGTGCTCTGAAATTTTCTAAGGTCTTTCTAGGAAGCTGACTGAATACAAAATCTCCCGCCTGTCCATGCAAGTGTGGTAATAACTCATCCAGTTTCTGCTCATCGGTCCAGTGTTGCCTATCAGCTATTGCTGTAAACCTGTTGATCCATACACTCCATGACTCCTTGCAGTTCTGAAACTTGCAGCCTATCCCATATTCAGACTATATCTGGAAATGGCTGAACTATACCCTTCAACTTCACTCCCATCTGATGAACTCATACTATAATCAGCTTTTACCTTCACTATCCTGTGACATTCGTGTCCTTGTCGAATGCACTTCTTATTTCTTCTTCATGTCTCAATAACTGAATCTCAAGACTCCCCAGCTGGAGTATTTCCACAAGATGATGACTAGGCCCTAGCCACCAACCCTTGTAATACATTCTCTATGCTCTGCCTTTTCCCAGATACCTCTTTCATAAACCATTGCATTACAGTACTTACTGCAGATACAACTCTTCCAGTCAGATCTATAGAATTTTCCTTTGCCACTTCAGCATTTTCTCCAATAACATCGCCTTGGTCAACACCTTGTAGATTCCTCTGCCACTCTCTGGTGGCTGGCAACACCTGGACAGATGCATTTAATCTTTTTGACCTTCTCTCATTAGCTTTGCATGACCTACTTTGCCCTGCATTATAATCAATATCAGCTGCCCTATTCTCATTTAAATCTTCTTCATTTCTCATATGTGTCCTGTTGTCATTTTCATAAGTGATATCCTGACCAAATTCACTGTGATCTACAGCTGCTGATTCCACTGGAAAGCTGCATCCAGCATCAGTTTCTACTTCAAATGAAGTCCCTTTGTTTTAGACCTGGTCCCACTCAACAGTCATTTGACTCGTCCATTAAGCTGTTTGATTCCTCTGTTTACCCATGACAGATACAATAGCTCAAATTAAGGTGCAGTATACCCAGACTGGCTTGTTTGGAGCTCTGTATCAGCAAGATATCTCCAATGGAACTTCCACCTGAGGTACTTGCAACTTCTCTTGGACCTGGGTTTGAATCTCAGGATCTGTCTTTCAAAATGACAGATCCCACCTCTGCCACTAGACTTTGTAATGGCCGAGCTAGGTCCTGATAATACTACATTAGAATGTATGGCACCAGGGATGAGTATGCTTCTTATCAGTTGACAAATTTGATTGCTGCTGGTTGACTGACCTCCACAAGCAGCCCACAAAGCCTTATATACTCCTGACAGAACCCACAACCAACAGAGCCCACAAAACTCAAAGCGCCCACAAAACCCACAACCAACAGAGCCCACAATTTTTTTGGAATATTCAAACAATCATGAGCTAGTATTGCATGTGTATATTTAGTCAATTTTCACAATGATTATTTATAGAAATTACCAACTCGATATTTTACACATTGCTACATTGCAATTGTATTGTCTCAAGAAAAGAAAAGAAAAAAATCAGTTTTATATTTCACAGCAGATAATGTGTTATGCTGTCGCTCATAGCAATGGTTTGGAAACTGTGTTATGCACTGTTGCAATATTACCGAGGTAGACCGCATGACAGGGCAGTCAACATGTGTATGTATCAAAGAAATAAAGAAGAGAAAAACCAAACTTAAATGTGATGATGTATGCAAATGAAACATCAGGGGCTATAAACACACCGAGTATGTATCGTACAGTCTTAAACAGTTAACTAGAAATAGTCATTAATCAAATTGTCAAGGATGCCAGCCGTCGGCATTGATACTTCCTATTTTCACCAACTCAAAACATGTAGACTATACCAGCTAACAATTAATCAACAAAGTAAACAAAACAGAGGATCCTAGAAACTATTAATATCAACTCATTTGAGCAATTCACTGGTAATGCGCTGATATTTAAAAAAAAATCAAGACCAAACAGGGCAGCTTGTATGAAGTGTTTACCGTATACAAGCATGCACACCTTGCTCCCTAAATGCAGGTTATTACAGTACTGACACCCTTCATGGTGAAAAAGATTTCCATGACTTGGAGATACATACGACCATTTCCTTTCCTTTTGGCTGTTGATGTTCTGAAACTATCTCTGTAATTCTTCAGCAATAGTAAGATTTTCAAATTAGCTGCTGTGGTGCAAGTTTTGATGTCAGCTTGGCACCATTTTCAGTTAGAACAAAGTAAACACTATTAGTCTTTAACATTTCAATAGTTACCAGCTGTATCAAAATTATGCATTTCATCGCTACCGTTTTCTGAAAGACTACAAATTACTTAAGCAAATTTAAAATAATTCCTCATATTGATCATCCCCTTGCCATTCGCGTGTATCACAATAAAACAGGTCACATAGATGGCATTAATACAAGATTTAACACTTTTATAAAAGTGTCACATAAAAGTTACAATCATTTCCCAGATAAGCAAGTGTGCAATTAGTTTGACCAAAGTGTATCATATATTTATCATAATTTATTATTTGCAGTTACATATTCATCAAAAGGTTACAGTATTTGGTATTTCATGTAGAGACCATTTCTGAAACCTGCTCATACCTCAGTTAGGAAATCGTTCCCTTCTGAAAACTTATTTACTCATATATACATAGAACATCTTCTTACAATATCTCGCTTTGCTGTTCAATATTGTAACCCTGATTAAGATGAATTACAATTCTCTCACGTATGTATGTATGTATGTATGTATGTATGTATGTATGTAGGTATGTATGTAGGTAGGTATGTATGTATGTATGTATGTATGTATGTATGTATGTATATATGTATGTATGTATGTATGTATGTATGTATGTATGTATGTAGGTAGGTAGGTAGGTAGGTATGTATGTATGTAGGTAGGTAGGTAGGTAGGTAGGTAGGTAGGTATGTATGTATGTATGTATGTATGTAGGTAGGTAGGTATGTATGTATGTATGTATGTATGTATGTATGTAGGTATGTATGTAGGTATGTATGTATGTATGTATATATGTATGTATGTATGTATGTATGTATGTATATATGTATGTATGTATGTATGTATGTATGTATGTATGTATGTAGGTAGGTAGGTAGGTAGGTATGTATGTATGTATGTATGTATATATGTATGTATGTATGTATGTAGGTAGGTAGGTAGGTAGGTAGGTATGTATGTATGTATGTAGGTAGGTAGGTAGGTAGGTAGGTATGTAGGTAGGTAGGTAGGTAGGTATGTATGTATGTATGTATGTATGTATATATATAGGTATGTGTGCACATATACACCCAGATTACAACAGATTCTTCTTTACTAAGAACAATGCATGTATGGAAGAAAGAAAAGGTTTCTGTTAGGAAGCAACAAGAAACTTAAACTTCTAATTCCTTGGTGATATTCAGACAATACATACATATAAAGGGCATTCATAAATATGTGCAGACAACATCCATCATTAACCCTGTGCCATATACACGAGACACTTGTATGACCTAAGAAAAGACCAACAGAACATTCAACAGTAGCTACACCCAGTGTAATATATTGTTCTCTCTAATACACGCTTTCACAATGTAAACTGAAAAGTATACATTGCATTCAGCATTAGGTCTGTCTTACACTTACCAAACTATTATACCAATGCATATAATTACACAGCCTAAAAATGTCTAGTAGATAGCATCCATCACTAGACCAATCACATATTATTTATATAATTTTACAACAAACCCGCATAAAGAGTTTCGAAAAATAATTGCAGACACCATCCATCGTTAGGCCCATCCCATACTCCCATCTACACAATTAAAGAGACACTTAAGCATTGAAACTGAAGATGAATATAACATCCACACATCCAGTATATTATTTTGTCCAACTGATCATTATTCCAATGTGTAAAGAACCTATATAAACAGGTTGCAACAACATCTATTACTAGGCCCGTCCTATACGCTTTTGTTTCTGATTGACACAGATGCACACGATCTAAATAAATACAGATAAATAAAATCTGTCATTAGGTCCATTCTATATTACATCTGCTATGACCAATATAAATAATTTCCATCTCGACATAAATACTACATCCAGCAACCGATACATATATTTACATATCCTGAATGAAGACATATAGCTCAAATTCAATATCAAACCCATTTATATATATGTATGTGTGTGTTTTTGACAAACACACAAAGCACACACCCTTAAAAAGCACACTGACATCATCCAACAACACACCTGTCCAAGATAATATGCATTTCACTGATACACACATCCTTACAACCATATAAAAGACAATATTAGTGCATGTGATCATCATACACTTATGATTTCATCTGTTTCTGTCTATAAACATGGCTAATGGGTCATGTCCTCACATTTGTTGATCATCAGTATTGGGCACCCTGCGATTTTAAATTCACTTCTTTCTTTCCCTGTTTATCTCGGACTGGAGACAAATAGAATTTGCCTGTTCACATGACAGATTATTCAAGACTATCAACAGGAAGACAATGGCCTCTTTGTACAAGACATACTCGGCATAATAAACAGCACAGCTGCAACAAAAAAGAAAGCAACATATTAACTGGATGAATTTTTGGAAAAAATTATGTATGATATATGAATGCAAAATTGAAAAAAAGTCGTACATTTTTCAAATGGGCAAAAGTAAACATCAAGGCATTTATCTTTATTTAGTGCCAGTGCATTAGGCTCTAAGGACCTTGCCAAAGTCACAAATTGGCAGTCAGCATGAATTAGTCTGCGTTGTAATAAAATGTACACATTTTGGTATGCCATTCGGGTTTTGCTCATAAGAACTGGTGAAACTGGTATATGGCCATTCGAATAACATATCAAATTCTAACCAAATTCTTTCTAACAATAAATACTTTTAATAAGAAATTATTTTCAACCAGGTCTCTTGATTTCTCCAAATGATGAAGAAAATTGCCCTTAGTTTTCTTATCGTATTTTACTAACTACTTAAGCATGTTTAGCCCCTGAAGAAAACTACCATTATTTTATTTAGTTGCACCTGACTTACTTGCTTGAATCTTTACAAAATAGATCGGTCAATCTCGACTTCCTGCATTCAAGTGGTTTCAGAGTGTACCATATGCTGAAAATGCACCTAAAAATATTTACAAATTTCTTTTGTCATACAGTTATGAAGTGCTCTATTTTCCGATACTTGAATACTTGATGTTATCATTAACAGCTTCTGTTCATGGTTTGTATACTTTTAGGTAACAATTAAGCCCATTCTCTTAAATTATCGTTGTCTTGGTATACATCAAAGTTCAGAAAATTTACATCATGAAAGGAAAAATATTCTGCTTTAAATTTCTAACATGTCTGTTTGCAGGAGTGGAAACTGAATTTTATCTTTTAAGTCTATTCCAAATTAACACATAACTGGAGTATAAACATAACCCAGGAAAACTTTTATTCCATTTGAATATCATCTCCCAACCAAAACTCTTTCACGTCTTTGGGTTTGTATTTATTTCTGTGATGTAAATTTCCAGCCAATACTTACCTATTGTCCTTCACCACCTTCAAGTATTGATCTTTCAACCATAACTTTAAGTCCATTTCAAACTAAAAAGATACAAAAAGTTTGGAGCCTCTCTCTCTCTCTCTATATATGTGTGTGTGTGTGTGTTTATCAGGACAGTAGTGGATTAATTCAATACTAATGTTAGACATGAATTTGAAATGGATGATTCTTTTCTGTACAGAATTAGCCCCTATTGTGATTCATTCCAGTGCAAGAATATTTGGGGATTGGTATGATTCATTAAACTGCATGAGTAGTTACTGGAAATTAATATCACTGATTTTAATGTTAAAAATCTCGAACAGACACCCCAATTCTAACCACTGTTATTTTTCCATGCATACATAGGACAGTTTTCAGTATACGAGTATATTCCGTAACTAGTATCACTACATCACCATTATATCAACATGCCATTTTTAAAAGGCGGAATGTAGATTAAACTGAGTTATATCTGTGCATCACAGTTTTAGTGAGATTGCCCGTTGTAGAGAACACTTACCTCTTTGTCTTCTAGTATATCGTGTCTGAATCTGTATTTCCTCCTCAGTTTGTTCAGTTCACCTAACCAGTCGTGGCAAAAAGCATGATGACACATGTGTCTTATGTTTTGGCTGAAAATAGTTTTTCATGTACAAGGCTAAGAAAACAAATGAATGTTTTGAAGAAAACTTGTCAAATGTAAGTGAACCCTCTACATTAAAATATTTTGTTGCATATTATTTTGATTTGTTGGTTGATATAATCGATTTTGACTTTTAAAACAATGTAGTTAATTCCCTAAATAAACAAAAAACAAATTGAAATAATATTTTCTGAACTTGAAACAGAAAAACCTTTTATATTTAAAAATGTTGCTTTTGAAAAACCAGATCTAATAGTACAACTTTCTTGAAGTAAATGAGAAATTATTTCATATGAAATTTATTAAACGATTTGAATAATTCTATATACCACAGTAGGTGACATATTGTATTATGCAATGAATTTCATTAACTTCATATGAAATCAACACGAGTGTAAGTTTCTATTTATCACATAACTTTCAGCGCTTTACTCAACAAATTCCTCTTTGCAACATTGCTAAGTTTTATGCCATACTGTTTTGTATGATTCTTTAGAGAACCCAGTGGCGTAGCTAGGGTACTTAGCGCCTGGGGACAAAACAAACTTGGCGCCCCTTTTGAGTGCATCTGAGATAACGAATAGTTGTATTTTCCTCATTTTGGCGCCCCTGGCACATTGCGCCCGGGGACAACTGTCCCCCTGCCCTCCCCAAGCTACACCACTGAGAGAACCTACTAAAGATTTGCCTTATGTTATGTATTACAATATAAGACAAATACAAAATTATATCTATGAAAGGGAGAAATTAGTTCAATTACAGTATTATTAAAGCAAGAAAAGATGATAAAGTCAACCAAGTAATGATTGAGCACCAATGTGAAGGAGAATATTAATTTATGTGTAAACTAATTTAAGACTTTTGAAAATAAACTTACCAGCAGTCATCATCACATTTGATTGTCTGGTACAGGTATTCAGAAAGAGCATCTTCCTGGAAAGTATACATTACATGTATACGCAAAGAGAATATTCAAAAGTTTGACTTCAAAGCGTCTTTAATTTCAAATTAACTCAATCACTTTAGTATTTTCAAATCACACTCTTATTACGAGTTGGTTTTGAAATGCATGCATGCATCGATAAGTGCTTAAAAAATCATGTTTTACATCTTCCTTGTTTTTGTTTTTTTTTAAGAAGAATTAAATAATGTGTATTCTACTGTTCTAAGAACTGAACGATTTTGTAAACACAAATTCCATTCATTCATTACAATATATAATGTCAATAGTTTCATACAAACCTTTTCCTTCAAGAATGTCTCTGATATCTTTTTCGAATGTCTGAAAAGCATACAAAACTTGTCAATTAGAGCTGAACATGAAATCATCAAAATTTGCAGACTATTCATTTCTTATTTCATAGAATTAATCTTCCGAAAGTCTGAACACTCAACCGCTTCACAAGCAACCTTTCAGGACAAAGTGAAATATATGAAATAAAGTTTGCTTGGCAACACTATGTGAATGAAGCCTGATAAGTACCAGTTAATACAGAAAGTCAGTGCCATCAGGGAAATATATGATTATGTGAAAAGGTGAAGAAGTTCCACATTAGATAATAGTGATAAAGCATTTTAAAAGTTTAACAAGTATTATGTTTTCCTCCTAATTACTTTCAATTTTACAAAAAATGCTTCTTATGGAGTCTCGAATATTACCTTCGTAGTATTGCTTCGTTCATCATCGTAGGACCATAATCTCCCTCCCATGAGACTTTGCCTTTCTCCTAATCATGAATAGCGAAAGCAAACTTGAACTGTACATCTTCACTTAATGATCTCTTAACACTTACAACTAAAAATTGTGTCACGTTTGCCCAGCCCGACTATCAAGAAGTGTATGAACTCGGGTATTATTACAGCGTTTCACATCTAAACATTGCCACAGGCTAGTGTTAATCCCTTATGCAAGGTTAAAGTAACCGACAGCCAGGCTATAGTTCATGCCAACTAGACAAAGGCTTGTAGTATTCACACTAAGGTGTTAAATATTTGTTCAGAGATCGAAGGAAACCCGCAGGGTGAACGGGGCGTGTTCTCATCCATCCCCACGTGGACAGACAGCAAGAGGAAATTGTCCGCTAAGTTTGACTGGATCAGTTCACAGCGACATCCAGTCAGAATTAATATAGAGGGTGTGGTTACAACTTAGATCTGAATTATAACTTCAAACTCGCAAACAAAAAAGTAGATGCCTAGACAGATCGCTGTGCAAATAGGGTTACTCGGAGAAGCCACTCATAATTTGGCGGTAAAACTTAGATTCTAAGAGAAGAAAAGCTTTGAAAAGGAAGCTAGTTGGGGAGGGGGGTGGGGGTGGGACAGAACTTCAGGTTCAGTGAGTCCTGAGTCTCTAAGAGGGGAGACGAAGTGAGACTGGCAGAGCAGTCAGAGTCAACAAAAGTGTAGTTGAAGGAGAGAAGGTGGATAGAAGGTGGACAAGGAGGAAAAGTAATCTGGAGGAGAAAGTGGAGGAGGAGGAAAAGGAGTATAGAGAAGTCCAGGAGGAGGAGAAGGAGTATAGAGAAGTCCAGGAGGAGGAGGAGAAGGAATTTGGAGGAAGTCAGGGAGGAAGAGAAGGAATTGGGAGATAGGAGAGAAGAATACACAGATGAGTAGAATACAAGAACAAGTGGAAATCTATCTCACACTACAAATCAAGTGATGCAATAGGCTATTAAAGGGTTGAGTGGAAGGAGTGTACTTGGGAAATTTGAATCATTTGAATATTGAATTGTTATTAAATTGCTACTCATTGAATTTCACCCTTTTGTATATTTAATCATTTAACTCGCGGCATTGCTGACTGAGGGCTCAGAGCTTTCCATCTAACTTTCACTAATTCAACTTCCAACCAAAATCGAGCCTGGGTGGGACTTCTACAATAGTTTAAATAAAATACTTGAAGCACCCCATCCCCAATCCCCACAGTGGGGGCATCCTTCACAAAGTGTTCGATAGAATTAGCAGCCTATAATATTGCCACTACATTATTCAAATAATAAAATGTTACCATATATCATAATAGTCCAGTAGAAATTTTTTTGAATTAAATGCTTAATGATTTTTAAATGTGCAATGCGATTTAAAGCTTCAAGCAAAACTTTTGTTGAGCTCTCAAAGAATTAAAATGTTAAGTTCCTTGTTGCTTCCAAAGAAATCTTTTTCTTTCTTCCTATTGTTTCAGTTATGTACAAATTCACTTTTTTGCGAATTAAACATAACACTAGTAATTGCACAAGCCTGGTATAAATCAGGGATTCCTTTTTCAAATGGATTGATGTTCTGGTCCAAACAATGCTTGGCACTTACAAGTGGATTAACCACAACCTTATCTCCATTGTCTGGTAATAGATGAATACCATTGATGTGTAAAGATGTCATTGTTGCAGCAGTCATGCGTCCTGAAGTCTGATGACAAATTTACACATTAGAGGGGAACATTGACAAAGCCACACTCTACTCTCTGTTTTGTAGTGATGGGGTTGGCAGAATCATTAGTAAGTGTTATAGTACATTTCTACATGAATGGTTCATATTTCTCTATAACATAATCAGACTTGGGTTTGTTTTAAATTTTATGTCAGTTTAAAAATGTTAATATAAGTAAGGAATTTCTGTATGTATGTAAACAAATATCTAAACATTTAGTTTGTATCAATCAGCCTTTGGCATTTAAAACCCATGTTAATGGTGTGACACAACATCACAGCACTGGTACAGAAGATCGAAAGAGCATGAAATTAGAAATACCACTTGTCCATGACAAAACTGCATGCACTTGCAATTGACAATTCAATTCACTTAACCAAGGGATCCCCGCAACACAGGTCGGCATATTATTTATGTTTGCATTTTGTTACATTTTGGAACTGATATACAATACTCATGAATCAGTTTTCAGTGTCTGCTAAAATGAATATGAACGGTTTTATGGAAAAATAAAGTCTGCACTATGTGTATGAATTTTGCACATTTACAGTCTCTTTCAATATGCATACTGTGTATTCCAAATGTTATTCAGTACATCATGTTTATTCACTGAATCAATACAAGATGATTCCAGCTTTAAGTGTGAGGCCACTTTAGTGTCAATACGTTCTAACATACTTCTGCACTCGTTGAGAATAAAACAGATAAGTACACTACTTAATGATGTTGATTCATATTATAATTGAAATAAATCCAGTAGAAATTATTCACGAAAATCGAATCAATTTAATGTGGTCTTGATTTTAGCTGTATTACACATTATGGAGACAGTATATACTTTTTTGCTGAGGGAATTTACACTGAGGAATAATATGCAAGGCATGGTTCAAGCTTAGTGTGTGGTTAAAATGTATCTGCATACAGTTAAACTGTTCTTGTACTAGGATTCAAAATGCATGGTATGAAATGCACAGATTTGATCTCAAGGTGGAGAAACTAAAAACAGACATTTGACTGCACACAGAGGAAAACAATAAATCAAGATCATTACCTCACTGTCTTTGCAATAAAATTCAGGTGGTTCTTCTTGAAGTCCAAGGTAAGAAGGGTGAAACCAAACTCTTGCATCCCTTACATTGCCAACACAGCCTTATGATAGCAAAAAGGAACATACATTTCTTTTTCTTGAAATCCATTCATGTGAAGAAAAAAAAAACCGAATTGTTAAATTTTCTTCAAGGAAAGGGTTTCATCTTGTATCAGATTATCACAAAATACCTTCAAGACAAATAAATTAAAGCAAAGAAGTTATATTTGTTGAATTAGGAAAAAGAATATTGAAACTGAATGCGTAAGAGCCGATTTAAAACCAATCTGTGCAATAAATACTACACTGCAGTTCATTTCTTTTAATCTTTAGATCAAACATATTATTTTGTACCCAATGTGTCTTTTTTTTAACATGATCCTTTTTTTTCAACTTCAAAAAGTTCTTCTTTGTTTCAGAAACTAGATTTCATAAATTTGTTTAGCTGAGTATCTTTTAAAAATTACTAATTGTAACTCATCTAATAAACAGTAAAGTTAGAAAGACCAATAGACCAATATTAAGCTGTTGACAAAGCATTTTTAAACTTTGCTCATAATATTTATTTTCATATTCAAATATTAACCACAACTGCAAAACTTATCTATTTTTTCAATTAAAGGATCTTAGAAATGTTGATCTCGTATTTTTCCGTATAATAAATGTTAATGCCATATTTGTTTTTATGAAGGAATTGCAAACATTAATTTTGGTGCAATTGTATCCCTCTGTGACACAGAATTTTTATCTTGTGTGAATAACTATAACACTGTCATCCACTGAAAATATTAGTGATATTTTGAATAAGTTGTTTAATCTGCTATTATAATTTGATTTGCTCAGCGTTTACGTATTTGCTACTTGTGCCAAAGTAGATAATCTCTTTGTATTTATTGGGTCAACAGGCTAATTCCTCATGCTATGAATCAGCATGTTTGGCCTCCCAGTCAAACATCAGGAGCAGCATGAAGTGAGGATCGTGTCAAAGTCTAAAAGTATAAATTTTAGCACTGACCACCTAGATTTTTACATTCAGCCAATAAGAAAATGCACCATTCTCTAATACATGGCCTCCCAGTCGGACAGTAGGAGCAGCATCATGTGGCTAAGTCTCAGTCTATGAACTTTACTATCTACCACCCTAAGAATTTGACATGAAACCAATCAAATAACTCATTATTCCTACATGCTTTACTATCGTAATTTATCTTGCGAGACACCAACATACATAAACCTCTCCTCCAATTACGAAACCTAGTTTCATTTTAATCAATAAGTTTCTTTTCCAAGAGTCCAATCAGATACATTTCCCCTCTGACATGCGCAGTAAGCAATATATATTCTGTCATTGTGTTTAATAGTAATGTGTCCAAGACTTCAAAAAAAAATTTCTCACATTTGTCATGAAAAAAAAATTGAAAAAGAAAATAATTTAAAAGAAACAGTCACCTTCCATCATTTGGCATACTGCACATGCAATATTGCCTCTTTTTGGGGGCCAGTGGAGGGAATATCCATGATGAAGGCCTGTGCTGCAAGAAATTTTACTTATGTTTAAAGATCAAACAGCCATTTCATTCAAAATATAAAACAATACACTTAAGTTTGTTGGAACTGAATTTTTAAGTTCTTGTCAAAATGAAAACAAGCCAACTTCAAACAATATTCTTAAATTTGTTTATCTGAACTTTTAGATTCTTGTCAAAAGGAAGCCAAACTTGGATTTATTATTTTCTAACATTTGTATCAAGTTTCAAATCATTCAGTTTGTTTAAATTCCAAAAGGTAAAGCATTTGAATAACCAATCTGTTTTCTATTTAGACCTTTCTAAATCAACATATGTTTAATTTAAACATATGTTCTGATTATTTTGTCCAGTACAGTGATTTGAAGCAAGCTTCCACAACTTCGATGGTGTTCACTCTACAATTATTACCACAGTTCCAAAATAACAGTAATGAGGCAATTGTGGCCCTAGGTTAAATTTTCAAGTGTCACAACAACAAATAAAGAAACAGTTAAAACTGAAAACACAATACAAGCAAAAGATGCGCGTATGACGCAAATAAGACGTGCATATTAAACATTGTACTAATTGCAGCAATATCATCTTTATCAAGTGAGGGCATTTTATGCTGAAGATTTTAGGGGGCACTACTTATTTTTGTACTTCACAAAAATATTATCATTGTGTTTTATTTGTTTGTCGTAACTCATAATCTTGTTTACTAGGAATATATTACTGGAGAAATAAAATATATTAAACTGAATTAGTCTTTTATTGTTATGTTGAGTTGTCTTGAGTGACAACGAGAGCGAGAGAGAGATAACGAAACAAAGATTAAGTAACTGCTTAATTATCATGCCTGTATGTTGATATATGGCTTGTCTTACCTTTCTAGTGTGGGTCCTTAGAGCACAGATATCATTTGCGTCATCATGAATCTTTAAGTACTTAAGTGTGCTGGAAACATAATAATTTAAAATAGTACAAAAATTTACATCATGTTTGAAATTCAGCTAAATCGCTGTGATAATATTTTCGTCAAACTGCCTGACAGAAATTATTCTTCTGTATTGACTTTCTTCTTAATGTCATTTACATTACTTGACTTCATAAATGACTATAATTGTATCATGCGTTTTAGTCTATGTGAGATTTTGAAAGATAAAATTAGCAATGCATTCATGGGTCACGATAAAGCACAACATTATGATGTCAGTACACAGGTGTTTATATTTTTACTTAATTTTCCTTAAATCAGGTGAATCGTACACAGATGCATATGGCCTTTTCAAACAATCGTGCCATTTGTTGGACATTTTAGAATAGGCTCAGTCTGACCCCTTTAATATCAAGTATCGACATCTTTGTTTAAATTTATTGATTTCGAAATACTGTTATTTACAACTCAAAAGGTCATATTTTTCTCATGCATCTCATAAATGATGTGCACCGTTTTATCAAAGCAAATATAGATTCACATTCAATATTCTTCAAAATCTGATAACAACCTTAGGTAGGAAAAGATGCTAGAGTTTTGTTAAGAAATAAGACTAAAGACTCTAAACTGATTTATGTATTTGCACCAATTTTCCCCAAAATGATAGATACATGGATAGATAACACTTTGAGGACCCTTTCATTGTTGTGCTATTGATATTCTTTCATCAAATATCTCAAATGTAAACAAATAATCGCTTTACCTTTTTGCCTGCTCCTAAACGTTTTGATTGCCCTGAAGTATTCCGAAGAAGTACAGCTCCATTTCCTTCAGAATTTCGGTGGATAAGTTCTACTGATCTGGAGGGTGTCATGTATGTCAGAAATGGTTCATTGGAATCAATTAAAATAAATTCCGCTTCATTGAACTTAAGGGTCAGCCAGTGCTCAGAATCTGTTGGATGTATAATAAATATTCTGACTGGATGTTGTTGACAAAAATTCCTCCGGTGACAACCACTGTATGACAGAAGCATGTATTCTAATAAATTGAATACTATGCCACTCCAGGACAGCCTCGATCACCTCAATTGAGTAAAACCCCTCTTGATCTCTCAGTACCTCCAGTGGTGAAGTTACTCCAACTGCTGGATTTTGGGCCATGCCTGTCCACAGCAGATCAGCCACCAGGTCCATTTGTTACTGGAAAAACATCATCATCCATTGGCCCAAGCACATTATTAATGCTACAATGCCCACAATAATTAGTTGAATGAAATTAGTTTCAATACCCAACCACCTGAAATATGGAAACAGGTGGTAATGTGTTAATAATTGAAAATATTGCTCTTCTTAAATACTTACTGATATTATATTATAAATTGTCCATTGAAACATATTAGTTTTCTTGGTCAATTAGATCAGAAATAAAATAATGTAGAACTAGCATAAATACTTACGATAAGAATAAATAGCGAATCGTAAAAGACTATATATTTTTATAAATATATTTCTAATAATGTACTGCCCTGAATTAAACCAAAATTAATTATTTTTATAGCGAACGATAAACGACTAATATTAGGTTTTTTTTTCTTCAAATTAGTATTTCTGTACGAAAATCAGGCAATGATGGTCAAACACGTTTGGTGGCTTTTTTAAGAATATGGTTTGAGTTTCAAGACAGCCAATATTAAATCAAAGGAACATTTTAAACTTCAAGTAAAATTAAACAATAAAACTAAGTATGCTATTCCATAAGATAAATTTCAGTTTTAAGACTCTTGTCGTTCCTTGCAGTTTTTTAAAACATGGTTGTTAAAACTTTCCGCACCTAAAGAGACATCAGTAGCTTTACTAAAATTACCAAAATATATGCATTATTATCATGCAGCTTAAAAACAAGAATTACTGTTTTCCGATGAAAGAATGATTTTATAAGGCCTGTAACAGTCATTAGGCGTAGCTGCCAACCCTCCAGGCTCGCAATTAGTGAAAATAGGGATAAAATTTAGTGAATTTTGACATGAATTCTTGAAGCAATCGTCGAGTCCTGAAATATTTGTCAGAACAAATGTTTAGCATGGGATCCAGCTGATAAAGGTAGATGGCTTAAAATATTCCAGAACTGAAATCTGCTGGAGTTCTTAATTTTCCCAATCTCTATGTGCTTTTTGCTACCAATGTGCTTCCTCACATCATCTCTGCCACCATGCCCAATGCTGCAATTTGTGGCACACTGTGTGCAAAAAGCATGATGTATTTAGGTGTTTGATGGCTGAATGCATGGTTAATATTTGGTATATTCCAAATTAAACTTCACTTTAGTGCAATACATTTCTTCTTCCTTGGTGGTGACGACATTTTCAATATTGATGCCGAACAGTAATTCAAATCAGTGTCGGCGGCGCATGCACGGAGCAAAATTCCGGTTCAGCCCCCGTTTATCTCAGAAGCATTTGTAAAACTACTCTTAAACATATAGATTAAAATACACTAAAATGCTTGCTACCAGGCCTGTATCAATCGGCTATAGTTCTATTAATACAGCTGCCAGCAATACTGGACCGTTTCGGCAACTGCCATTATCACGAATAGCACTCAACGGGAAATCAGTTATTTTACTACAGATTTAAAATAATTGAGAATTGGGGAATTCATGATTTTTTTGCATGTGATTTGACTCCGTGAATCACTGAAAAACTCCTGAAATTTACGCCAAAATCGTGAAGGTTGGCAGCTATGATTATGCTACAAATTGGAGTGTCTGTGTGTGTGTGTGTGTGTGTGTGTGATTTAGATTTTTAATGTAGCTTTAACAATTGTTGTCATATTGCTACAATGTCTGCAGAGTGGCAGTTTATAGTGATGTCTAGCACTAAGGCATGATGCTGCAGACGTGTAGCATAATGTCCCACCGAGTCACATTATGATGACACCAGCCGACCAGGCCTAACACTATCCTCTTAATGCTGAGCGCCTAGTGAGGCAGCTGTTAGTACCATTTTTATATGTCTTTGGTATGACTCGGCCGGGGTTTGAACCTGCTATTTCCCACATCTGAGGCAGAGGCTCTAACCACTAGGACATCAGAGCAGTCAATTTATACATTCAGTCATCAACACAGAAAGCATGAAATGCTAACTTGTAATACAGTCAGTGGTATAGCATCTACAAATGATAATATGCAATACCGATATTAGGTTACCAAGAAATATATTATTCTATTTGTGGCACAATTTATGTTTGGTTTGAGTCAATTTCTGCTGCGTTTACTGAATTTCTTTAAATCTGTAAGAGCAAAAGAGGAGTACATACAAAGACGATTCAGCATTTACAGACCATATGTGAAACACACCTTCTTATACACAGGTCAAACTGGCCTTTAGAAACTGACTTTTCCCTCATTCTTAAGATCATGTCCATAGCAGAACCTTCCGGATGGATTCCCATTTGCCTACAAAGTCATCGAATAACAGACACCTGCAAATGCAATAACAGCGTAAGAAATAAATTTGTATTTAACATGGAATTGTTGAAAATACCGTTTTGCACAAGCAAACTGTTTTCGGAATTTGATGGATTGGGGTACTGCCTCCAAGAAGGTTCAGTGGCCAATCTGCTTAGTCCATAGTCAATATATTTCTATTCAATGAAGTAGAAAAAGATTGGCATGTATAATGTCTCCTTTGAGACATTTTGTTTCTTTTATAATACCATGTTTACCATTTTTGTCCAAAAAAATACATCCCAAAGAAGTGTCAATCAAACTGTAACATCATTCAGTTAATAATTTCACAATACTGGCAACAACAAATGATTGAAATAGTGTGGATAATTTATACAAAATGATCAATTAACAATCTACCTTCCTTTGCAGTACAGTTAAAGCAAATGTTACATATGTGTTTGTCTTTTATGAAGTATTCTGTTGAACATAACTATACTGTTTTGAACTGCAAATTAATAAAGTAGTTCCTTCTAAAATAGTTGTTATTGAATATTGTTAAAGTACTGAGTCAGATTTATTGCTTTGCAGAATTATAATTCTTATTTAAGACTTCACATCATTTGTAAACTTCTCAGAAGAAAACTACTTTTGGGGGCTTAAACATTTCATTCCTTTTTTCAACCATGGATAAGATTCTCTTCTATTTGAATATTTACTTTAAAATCCTCTTTGAGACATGAGAACAAAATATCCACCCCATATCACCCCCTATTTAGTACTCATGCTTTGTGCTAGGATGTTTCAATACTTCTTGAACTAAGCCATCTCTAAGCTGACATCTCCAAATATGAAAATTTAGAGTTCTAACAGCGTTATACTTTTGCCTTATTTGACAGGACATGTGCAAGTTTTACTTTGCTTTATTCTTACAACATCTGAACTCACTAACCTTTTTGTAAAGTTTTTATTGATCTTTGATGTATATCTAATATTTGTAAGTAATTTGAACATTAATAGTTGTTGTTGTATGGTTTAACGCCATTTTTCAGACCAAGATCATAACAAATGGAAACTTGCAGTAACAGAAGAGTCCTAAAGCATCACATGTATAATCAAGTATATTTCCAATATTTCTCATTATCAATCCAAAAATTGTTGTTTCATTTTAAAAATGTTTGTTTTATCCACACAAACTGACATATATTCCAGAGAACAAAAATGTAAAACTAACTGTTTGGTGCTGCTACTCTGGTCATCCAATGAACTTTAAGATGGCTTCTAATTTTAACTAATTTGGCCGGGTTGAACTTGTAGGCTGGGCACAGTGGACAAGGGTAGGATTTACAGTCGCTTCTGCAACATTCATTACACCTTCTCAGTAAATTTTCGAAATGATTAAGTGACGAAAGGCAATAAATCACATTTGCTTCCATTTTGATTAGTTTCTCAATGAAAGTTTGACAAGTAGAAACCTGGCAAAATGAAACTCAGAAATCAAGTAAAATACATTAAAGACTAGTATCAGCAACATAAAAGAACTGAACTCAGATAAGGAGAGGACTGTTATTAATGAATGACAAGGCCACGTGTAATTGGAGTTTGAGACACAGCTTAATTTTGACAGATTTAAAGTCAATGCAACCATGGTGTTACAGAGTTACAAATAGTGGCATCCAACACAAAAGTAGATTTTTAACTAAATTTAATGTTGGCCCAAGCAATGGATCAAGACAATTGCAACTTACACATAACAGATTTATATTTTGTTTTACTCCAGGACAATAATTTATTATAACTACAGAATAGGAACAAAATCAGGGATCATGAATAATATAAATTCTTGCCTTTACAGTGTTGACAGGTCACAGACCCAAATCCCATGGGTCAACAAGATGATAGGGATCAAATGTGTGAACATTGTAGAATTTTTTTCCAACACTACCATATGTGTCCACTTAAAGTAATTTAAACTAAAACTGCCATAAAGTTCTATTACAAACTGTGTTTAGTCGAATCAAAATTTGCAATCTAACTCAGGCTCTGTTATCCTCTCCCTGTCAAACAGACTTCACACTACTGCTAATCTAAACAGTGATCTCCACCAATACTGTAACGAGATGCCTCCACACCACATAATGATCAAAAGTTTATGTGAAATCATTCTAATGAGAGAGACAGAGATAGAGTTTATAATGAGGAAGGCATTTTGGTACTGATAATAATTATGCAAAATACAATATATGATCAGTGAGTAACATACTTAATTACATATGAATATTTAGTTATGAGCGCATCATACAGACATTGATATATAACGATGGCATATCTAGATAGTCTACCTTCTTGCATAGAAAAACCACAGAGATAATAAACCACCTATTTATTTATTTATTTATTTACTTTTCACTGAACAAGAAATAGCTCAATCCAAACAGTTTCAGCATTAACTGTAATCTAGGGTGTGGATGAATGGATGGACATGTGACACGTACACCGACATCACAATGATGAACAAATTACATCATGCTTCTGCCAAGACAGGAATGACAAAATGACCTGCCATAAACCTGACAAATATTATTTTATTTTCTTATTTCAGAGAATACTTAGGAATAGAAACAGCTGATGTTGAATCGGGAAACATAACAAGTAATTTCGCATAATTTTAATGTATAAACATTAATTATTCAGTGAACATGAATATCTAAAGAAAATAAAACAAGCACTTTTGCAATTCATTTTAACTAATCATAATATCATACTGCAGTCCATGAATAGTGACCTATAAATGCATTTGGTGAAAATAAATACAGAAAAAGAAACCCACGAATAGAACACATATACAAAGGCTTATGAATTTCTCATTTACATGTACTTGCAACATATACACACAAATGAATTTATACTTAGAGTATATTTTTGAAGGCCTTATGCCATAGTTTCAAATACAAAAATATAGAAAGCACTTGAAACAGTACAGACAACCTGCCAATAATTAAAGTCAGTCCTTGGTATTGATGTGTTTTAGATTCTTGGTTCATGCTTTGTACAGAAGAACTTTTCCGGAAAAATAAAAAAGTGTCAGAGAGAGAGAGGTTGGGGGTGGGGAGGGGGAAGATGGGGATAGAAAGATTGAGGGCTGGAAGGATGTTACTTTTCCTTTAGACAAGGTTAACTCAATGAAGAAGGGGGATAGATGGCATGGAGGATGCAGATGTCGCTTTTCCTTTAGTCAAGTTTGATTAAGTGCTGTTCCAGCCAGTTACTTGTTTTTAGTAAATGAAATGGTATCTACTTATGAGTTATATTAGGATATCTCTATTTACAAATGTCATGGTTCTGAGTGGCGATGCATGTCTTCAATATACATGTATATTACCATACACAGAAACCACGCTTTTCTGCGAAATGATTGAAGAATAAGGATGGAAAATTATATTCCCTAAGGAAGATGATATGCTAAACAATTTACATAATTTGACTTGTATAAATATGTGGGAAGCACAATATATTTTACTCATGCATTTATAAGCATAAATGCATAAGTTGGTTCTGAGCACGGATGTTAAAACTGATACGGTACTTTAGAGCACAGGTCCAGGAATAAAGTTAATTAAACATGGAAAAAATGATTAGTATGAAATTTTTTTTATTTATACTGCACACTGAAAATCAAATATCCTTGTAAATATGTTAACTATAGTATGATAAAACATATGTGAAGTTGTTTTGGTTCCGAGCGGGGATGTTATCATTCACGATGTTAATGTCCATATTCTATATGTTGGGCACATGATTGGGAGAAGGACATGAAGTTCAATATGGCAATAAAGATGTAGTTTTTCCGTTGTCATTTGTTCTCATAACAGTATGGGAGTGGGACCTGTACTATTTATAATTTTCTTTGAACAAAAAATGTTGGTTTCAGGCACGGATGCTGTAAGAAAACTTGCAGTAATGGATTGGCTTTGGTCACATGTTGCACTATATACTCTAATGATATCCATTTCATCTAAAGTAAGGAATAGTACTTTAGTTTACTGATGGTTAGTATCAGATGATTAGTGTCAAAAACATAATATACTTATTTTTATTTTGGCATCAATTTGTTCTGTGAAAAGCATTGGTAAGAACATCGTGGTTCTGAGCACAGATGCATCGCTTGAAAGAAATGAGTGTAGGTACCTTGCATAGGAACCAGCTCTTGTTAGCAATGATTTAAGAATAAAGCTGCTTAATTGCAATACCTAAGGGTCAAGAGATGTTAAATAATATACATGGAGATAATATGACTTCTACAGATGTGAAAGAAACCAAATATATATTACTCAGACATTTATAAACACAAATGTGTAAGTTGGTTCTGAGCACAGATGCTAAAATTGATATGGTACTTTATAGCACTGTTCCAGGAATCTTTGAAGGAAGCTAAACATGGAAAATAGGAACAGTATGAAATTCTTTTATTTATACTGCATACTGAAAATCAAATATCCTTGTAAAGATGTTAACTATTGTATGATAAAACTTATGTGAAGTTGTTTTGGTTCCCAATGGAGATGTTATCATTCATGATGTGAATGTCCATATTATACATGTTGCAGCTCATGACTGGACATGAATTTCAATGTGGCAATAAAGATTTAGTTTTTCCTGTGTCATTGTTCTGATAGCAGTATGGGAGTTGGACCTGTACTATTTATAATTATCTTTTAACAAGAAATGTTGGTTCCAGGCACGGATGCTATAAGGAAACTTGCAGTAATGAATTGGCTTTGGTCGCATGTTACACTATATAATCTAATGATAACCTTTTCGTCTAAAATAAGGAATAGTACTTACTTTAATTTACTGGTGGTGAGTGTCAGATGGTTAGTGTCGAATTATACTGATTTTTATTTTGGCATCAACTTGTTCTGTGAAAAGCAGTGGTAAAACGTCATGGTTCTAAGCACAGATGCATTGCTTTAAAGGTCACCGGCCATACTCCAACATTTTTCTGTTTACATCAGATTTGCATTACATGATAAAAAGTAGTTATACTCACACAAAAAGGACAAAAAAATATCAAGTGTAAAGAAGAAATAATAATTTAATTACTCGAAAAAGACATATACAATCCTGTTACTTCCCCTTAGCTACTATTTCCCACCTATAGAGGACGCCAACTGGGAATGATGTACATTTATCCCTACAAGACTAAGTACATGCTTCTTGTTGTCAAAAAATAAAACATTATAAACTATGGATAGGGAACATTAAGATGAAACTACTTAAAACTAATTTACTGTTCAGCCTTATATCGATATGTGTGCACAACGCACTAGATTTTGTAGCTTTCAAAAATGTTCCATTGTTTCAATTTATTTTGAAAATTCCCATTAACACAGGTAAAAAGGAATCAATGCTGGCTTCCTTATGTTGGCCGACTTTATAATAAAAAAAAAGAATTTCGCACACTTAAAAGAATCCAAAGGAACCAAACTTGGCCTCCTTATGTTGGCCGACTTCATAAGAAAACAATCGGCACACTTAAAAGATAACAAAGTCAGTTTCCAGGGTTGGTTTGCTTTGTAATAAAATAACCTTTGTACTTGATATCCTGTCGGTAAGTTTAAGCAAGAAGTTTATTGCTCGCTGCCAGTTGTGTTTATCCATCACCCGGGCTTCTATTTGTCTGCCATATGTAATCATAATTGATGTTTGCAGGGCAAATATACAACAATAACTTGCTTTAATAATACTTTTGTAACCCATGCTAGCTAAAAGATTATCATTTGCACTCACAGTGAATGTATTTTAAAATAATGATTTTTATTAGCGAGATATAGTTAACCTGGATACAATACAATCTTGGTCAGTTTGCACCTTGTAACTTGTCATGTGTAAATGGCAGGTGCCTTCAAGCAATCAGGTGATATTTTCGTCTCTTTTGAGATTTGTTATTTGACATAAGCGATACACACTACAGTAAGGATGCATAGGCAATCCTGCATCCGCTACATATACGGAGTTCATGGATATATTTTTTTCTTTAATAAATTTCGCATGATGAAAAAAGAAAGAATAAATGGCAACAATGCAAGGTTAGTTTCTTTCATTTTATTTTCAGATAATTGTATGCCTATCAATTTTTTGTGCCATGCAAAGGGGGGGGGAGGGCACAAATTGAACAGAAGATTATTTCCTTTCTTATCTGTATCGAATAATGGAGCAAATATGATTGAGATATTGACTAGTAATGACAAGCTTTTAATTTACGCGCACACACACTAAGACAACTTGAAAAAAAACAAACAAAAAAAACCAGACAATAAAATTAACTGGTAGGGGCTTCATATTGCAGAAACTAAACACTGAGAAAATGCTCAACAGTATTCTCTCTCATGTGTAATCGAGTGTGTACTATATGCAGCAGTGTTACAATGTGAAGCCTAAAATTAAATATATTTGTTATAATATCTCATGTACACTACCCTTAGAAAAATGTATACGTATTCTGTAGAATATTATCTGTTAAGTATTACTGTTGTATAAATCAATATTGATAATTTGACCGGAAGACATAGAGAGAATGTCGTTGTGCAGATGCATATATGTTTTTAGCATAAAAAATGTATAAAAATATTTTAATTAGAACGAGCAAGATATGTCTTTTGTGTTTTCTCTCATATATATATGTATGTTACAAAGTATGATTATTGAAAGAATATCAAGATAGTTTGTTTAAATTTAGTTTTTTTTTAAAAACCTATCTTACGCAGTATCTACTTGTTGCTTGAAGAAAACGAACTTGTTCAAACTATTGTTAAGTTGGGCCTAATTGTCTTTTGAGTTGGGCCGAAATGTCTTTGGGACAAATTGACTATAATCCGGCATAAATGATACAACTTTCCCATCCCTCACCCTATTTGATCCCACAGCATGAATCCACTTTTTTCTGATAAAAAGGGTCTTTCGGAAAAAGAAAGAACCCTTTTCCCCATCATCACTCTTTTGGCTACATCCATATGCAACGCAGTGCACCGTATTTGCTGTACAAAAGCACAATCATAAGATATATCACACAGACACTTACGTGGGGAAATTAAACACTTGAATGGTTAGGTTGAATAGAAAGGATAAATGTACATCATATCCGTTTTTGGCACACGGAAACTACCGATTGTTTACGGAGATTGCCGAATAATTTTTTTCATTTATAAAAGTGGATTTTAAAGTCTAATTAAACATTTTTATGGTGTGCATACATAACAAATGCGTTTTGTTTACGACTATAATAATATCACACGTTTGTACAATATAGGTGGCCAGTGACCTTTAAGGAAATGAGTATAGGTATCTTATCTAGGAACCAGCTCTTGTGAAAATTGTTTTAAGAATAAAGCTGCTAAATTGCAATTCCTAAGGATCAAGAGATGTTAAATGATAAACATGAAGATAATTTGATATCTACAGATGTGAAGGAAACCCAATATATATTATTCAGGCATTTATAAACACAAATGTATAAGTTGGTTCTGCGCACGGATGCGAAAACTGATACAGTACCTTATAGCACAGGTCCAGGAACCTTTGATTGCATTTAGACATGGAAAGAATGAACAGTATTACATTTGTTGATTTATACAGCATACAGAATTTCAAATATCTTAGTAAAGATGTTACCTATAGCATTATAATTCATATATGAAATTGTTTTGGTTCCCAGTGGGAATGTTATCATGGATGAAGTAAATGTCTGTATCCTACATGTTATTGGTACATGATTGGGGAAAGGACGTTAATTTCCATGTGGCAATAATGATATAGTTTTTCCTTTGTCATTTGTTCTGATAGCAGCATGAGAGTCGGACCTCTACTATTTTGTAATTTTCTAACACCAGGAATTGTTGGTTCTAAGCACAGATGTGATAAGGGAGCTTGCGGTAATGAACAGACTTTGGTTGATTGTTACACTATATACCCTCATGATAAGCTTTTTGTCTAAAATAAGAAATAGTATTTACACTAATTTACTGGTGGTTAGTGTCAGATGGTTAGTGCCAAAATCATAATTTACTGTTTCTTTTGGCATCAACTTGTGCTGTGACAGACAGTGGTAAGAACATTGTGGTTCTAAGCACAGATGCATCACTTCAAAGAATGAGTGTAGGTACCTTACATAGAAACCAGCTCTTGTGAGCAATGATTTAAGAATAAAGCTGCTAAATTGCAATAGCTAAAGATGAAGAAATGTTAAATGATGCACATGGAGATAATCTGACGTCTATAAATATGAAGGAGACCCAAGATATGTATTCCTCAGGCATTCACAAACACAAATGTACGAGTTGGTTGAGCACGGATGCTAAAAATTGATACAGTACTTTATAGCACAGGTCCAGAAATCTTTCATGTAAATTAGACAAATAGAGACTGAACAGTATGAAATTTGTTGATTTATACAGCTCACAGAATTTCAAATATCCAAACTATAGTATGATAAAACATGTGAAGTTGTTTTGGTTCCCAGCAGGGATATTATCATTCATGATGTGAATGCCCATATTCTACATGGAGATAATTTGACGTCTACAAATATGAATGAAACCCAATATATATTACTCAGGCATTTATAAAGAGTAACATACAAGTTGGTTCTGAGCAAGTATGCTAAAATTAAAACGGTAGGTTGATGTGAAGGAAGCCAATACATTTTACTTAGGCACATACAAACACAGATGTATAAGTTAGTTGTTGATGATCATTGGCAGCTCAGTCTCGGGAGACCATGTGAGTAGCGCCCTTGGAGTGTTGTCTGTCTCTGGGGTTTTGGCATCATCTGTTGCGGCTGTGCAGGTTGATGCGTGAGTGACAGTCCCTATTGCAGTTGGTGCAGACGTACTGGGAAGTCTGAGTTGCTGGGGTTGCTGCTGCACTCTTCTTTCTCTCACGTTTCTCTGCGGCCTGCTGGACTCTTCTCCCATCAGCGACTGCTATGCCCTTGCTGATCGTCAGTCTCCAGGTGCCTCGGTCCTCGGCCTGCACTTCCCAGCTGTCTGGTGAAATGCCGCATGCCTTCATGTCCCTCTTGCACACATCCTTGAAGCGGAGTGAGGGGCGGCCGACTCTTCTGGTGCCAGTGGCCAAATGACCATATAGGATGTCCTTTGGCAGGTTCCCATCCTCCATGCGTCGGATGTGTTTGCTCAGCTGGGAGTACATGCTTGGGATACTTGCACGCTGAAGGATCTCGTTGTGTGGGACATGGTCTTGCCAGCTGATTTTCAGGATGCGTTGTTGGCACCGTATATGGAAGGAGTTGAGTCGACGTTCTTGCCTCATGTAGCTGCTCCAGGTCTCACATCCATATAGGAGGGTGCTCAGAATGCAGGCTTGGTAGACTTGAGTCTTGGTGTGCACTGTCAGTGCACTGTTTTCCCACACCCTCTTTGTTAGTCGGACCATGATGGTGTTTGCCTTTCCAAGCCTTCTCTCCAGCTCCACATCAAGCGAAAGAGTGTTGCTGATGGTTGACCCCAGGTAAATAAAGTTGCTGACTACTTCCAGGGTGGCGCCGTCGATTCTGATGGAGGGGACAGTCGTGACATCTTGAGCACTGATGTTTGTCTTTTTTAGGCTGCTGGTGAGCCCGAACTGCTTGCAGGCATCAGCGAAATGGTCTCCCAGTCTCTGGAGGGCATCCTCGGTGTGGGTCACAAGAGCAAAGTGCGCCTACAGTCTAGTTGTTGATACGGGTGCGAGAATTCATATGGTACTTCAAAGCACATCTTTGAAGGAACATGAAAGAAAAGAACTTCATGATATTTGTTGATTTCTGTACATTTACATACTAGACTATATTTATCATTTTGTTGTAGAGAAACACGCATCTAGATGCTGGTTTACAGTATGGATGCAATAATTTGAGCGGTATTATATACCCCATTTTAGTAGGTACTACATGACAGAGTAAAAGCACTTTATCAAATCCTTGATTGATCATGGATGCAGAATTTGAAATGACTTAGGAATGATTCTGACTATTGCTAGATACACCTCTCCCTCGATAACTCACGCACATTGGGGTCCAAAAACATAGACTGCACTATAAGTGAGGGCACTAGTTACCAAGGGATCTTCCAAAAATCTGCTAGACAAAAGACATCAAGAGAACTGCAGGGTGGGGGGGGGACGGACTGGTCTGTTTACTGACTGAATCCTCGTTTTATAATCGCGTTGAGAATAATTGTCAATAAAGCGCTTTTCTGATAAAGTTGTTTGTTATTCTGTATAAAACACATTTATTTTCAAAATGTCCAACATCTGAAAGATTGATAACATGTTTCCAACTGGTTTCAACGACCAACACTAGTAGTAATAGGAGATACCGTAGCGACAATGGGAATTAGCATTACAGAACCCCCTGGGACCGTATAGCCCCAAGAAATAAAAGCACAGCCTGGGACCGTATAGCGACAATGGAAATTGTGTAGAGTGACTAGCACACCCTGGGACTGTATAGCGACAATGGAAATTTGGTAGAGTGACTAGTATACCCTGGGACTGTATAGCGACAAGAGGAATGGAACAGGTGGCATGACGTCACACTGGTAACAATGTAGCAAAAAGAGGAGTACTGGGACGTCAGGCTACCTGAGAGAGGGCTATAGACAAACACGAATCAAGAGTATTCATGTATAAAAAGAGTAAGGGTTTTATATATTCGTTTGGGTTGGAGACAAAATGAAAATTAAGATCTTTTCGAGGCATTGGAAGTGGCCCTGAAAAGGACCGTTGTTTGTTATGTTATGTTAACACCATTCCGTTAACATACAGGACATTGCATAGGTCTTCTTTTCTTCCTCAAATTTCTCAAAGCTTGTCTTAAACTGTGTCTCACTTCTGGTCCGTAGATGAGAGTCCGCTTAAGACAGCCTTGTCTTTCCACATAACATCTTCTTTTCCAAATAGTGGCACCGGTGATCCGGATGACAGTCCATTTTGTTTTCACATACATGGGTAAGTCCGTACGGAACAGCATCAATGATACCAAAGTAGAGGATTCTACGTCGATCAACATCTTCTCTGTGACGAGAACAGGTGAAGGGAATGAAGTCAACCGCGTTTATTTATAGTGGAAGACCGGATCGAAACGGATTGAAATGGTTCACCAATCCCAACATGCGTTACAAAATTCAGTCACTTTGCGGAGTCTGTCTTCCAATCCGAAGGGAGCTACCTGTGACGTCACATTTCCTATATAGGCACACTAGCGTCTGTGCGCAGTGAATCGATGCGGTATTGTTTTGTGAAACATGACGGAACCTAAGAAGACAATGAATTGGGGTGTACCGGCTGTGGAGACGAGAAGTAATGGTATAGTAGCAGCTACCAAAGTGAACACAGTGTTACTTCCCCCAGAGGTTGATTTCAACTGGGATTTAGTAGATTTTTTATCTTCTTCCCAAGAATTTGTTCCGGTACCAGTACCTTCGCCACTTTCTCCTTCTTTACCACGTGTCGACGATTTTAAACAAAGACAGAAAGAAGAATCGGATAAATTTTTACAGCATCAGAAAGAAGCAAAGCAAGCATTTCTCCTTGAACAGCAACAGCGAGAAGAAGAAGAGGCAAGAAGGAAACGACAGGAAGAAGAAGCAGTAGAGAAGAAACAAAGTCTAGGAGAGAAGGAGAACAGTGAAAGTCAAACGGTCACGGTACTCTTGGACATTTTGGCCGAGTTAAGAAGTCTGAAACAAATCTATCAGACTTCTTTATTACGACCCAAGAGAAAAAGACCTTCCCGAGCCAAACAACCTAACCCTGTGACTACACCAGAGATACCACCCCTAGTGATTTCTAGTAAATCACTGACAGGAGCAAGTCCACAAGTAGGCCTTGGCCATGGCAAAGGCTTAAGACAATTAAAGCGAATTGATTCTCGTTCCTGAGTTTGTTCTAAGGAAAAAAAAACCAAACACTCAACAGTCCTTTTCAGGGCTACCCAATACTCTCGAAAAGAGTGACTATTCATTTTGCCAAAATCAATTAAAACTCAAAATCCCTTCTTTAACCCTATGATATACGTGTTGTGAGTGTATGAGTGTAGGTCCTTATTATTTCTAAATAATGAAAACCAAGAGACACTTACGTTTTTTCAGTTTGGTCTATTCTGTTACAAATTTTTTTACAGTTCAATATCACAACATAACACAACACTTTTAAAAAAAGTTTATAGATTTCTTCTGTGTCTTTTTTCTTTCACTCTCTCTGTTTTTTCAATTTCTTCACTTTTACACTGTTTTCCTCTTCTTCGTCTTCTTCTTCCTCACATTTTTCTCGTCTTCTTTTCTTTTCTGTCTTCTCTTTCTGAACGTGTCGGGGTTTTTCTTTTGCCGAGGTCACCTCTGTTTCTTCTTCCTCCTTCTCCTGCTCCTCTTGTTTCTTTGGGCACTCTGAAGACCAATGTCCTTTCTCTTGACAATGATAACAGGTATCTTGACTTTTGTTTCTTTTGACACTGGTCTTGCTTTGATAACGATCTGGACATTCTGTAGCCCAATGCCCTTTGTTCTGACAGATATAGCAAGTATCTTGACTTTTATCTCGAAAGGAGGAAGAGTAGCCCTTCAGCTTGTCTGAAGAAAACTTTCTTATCACACCTCGCAATGCTCTAATCAGAAGTTCGATCTGTGTGGGTTCTTCCATCGTGCTGATCGGATTGAGAGTGAAATGAATACTGAGAGGGGAGTCACTAGCCCTTTATATATGCTCTGGTCTGACATAGATATATAGGGGTTCATGGTGTTTCACATGTAGTCATTTGACTTTTTGCAGTCAAGATGAAACGATCGCATCATTCCGAAAAGAAAGAAGAAGAAAGTAAGAGGCAGAAACGTGATTTATCGCCTCGCACAGTAGCTGAAGTCTTGGCACAAATTCATGCCAGCAACTTTGAAGATGAGATGAGTGAACCAGAATCGAAGCCTAAAGAGTCTACACCAAATCAAAGTCCATTACCATCAGTAAACCCTGAAAAGTACTACCATATTCGGGAGACGGACAAACGCTCTTCCAGAAAATTTAGAACCACGGCCTACACGTACGCAGTGAAGTTTAAAGATTTCAAGTCTGATGTACCCTTGGAAAAAAGCAGAAGGGTTCATCGCCGATGTGTGGGATTCTTTGTTAACCACACTAAAACGGCAATGCCAAGCCAAAGAAGACGATCGATTGAGACTTTCTATTCATCACGACAATTTGAAGTCTCCCGTTTGGATCGAGTTTAGCAGTCCAACAGAATTGACACCTTCCAAAATCATGGACAAGATTCAACACGTACAACAATCCAATGACAAATTTCACATCAAGGACGGAAAAGCGACACTGTACATGACCCACGTGTCTCTTCCCAAAGGGACAGGTAAAAAAAAGTTGATGTTGGTAGACAACTTGCGTAACCTCAAGCGTAGCCTCGTTCAAATTAACAATCCAAAAGACCAGATGTGTTTAGCCCATCGTGGTGGGACAAACGTATGCCGACAAGAACGACACGGCAGAATGGAAAAGAGCCTGGAAAACTATTCGACGATCAGACCGAGCCAAACAACAAAGAGAAGCAGAACTCCTGTTACAGCAAGTGGGGTTAGCTAAAGACACGCCCTGTGGCATTCCTGAAATGCAAAAATTGCAAGATGTCTTGGCTCTATGTTACACCTTGAAAGTACACCCTCAAGAAGTGCGCGGACTTCTGTTGTTTCGAGGTAAAGATTTTAAAGACGGAAAATACATTCACGTCTATCATCACGACGAACATTTTGATGCCATTACCAGTATCACTGCATTCCTGGGATACGGTTATTACTGTGAGAAATGTGACTATGGCTATAACAATCGAGAGCAACACAAGCATTGCGGATCAAAATGCTCAGGATGTTTAGCCTCTACACCCTGTCTGGACGAAGGACAAGAACGAGTGCATTGCTCTGTTTGTCAGCGCACGTTTGTCAGTCCTGCCTGTTACCAACAACACCTAAAGACGCAAGGTTCACGGCAGAAATGTGCTTGTCAGCTCTTGAGATTGTGCCCTACTTGTGGACAAGGCATACGTACCAATAGTGTCAAGTTACACATTTGTCGAGGAAAGAAATGATGTCACATTTGTCGCCAAATCGTGGACTTGGAACACCAATACTACATTCAAAAATACCATTCTAAACATGAAGAAGAAGAAGATAATGACCAGAAGAAGAAAGGGAATTTCATCTTTTTCGATTTCGAATGCATGCAAGAGACTGGCATTCACATTCCTAATTTCTGCGTGGCTCACCGAGCGTGCGAGAAGTGCATCCAAGAGTGTATCTTGACTCATTGCCCTCACTGCAGCAAAATTCCTGGAGGACGTGAAAAAATCTTTCGAGGACCGAACACACTAGCCGATTTTGCCCAATGGATCTTAGACCCTATTGACGAAACGTGGAGCCAAGAAGATATGGAACATTACGGAGAGTGTCATCGCCATGCCACGGTGATGGCTCACAATTTCTCGGGATACGATGGACAATTTCTGTTGAGATACTATAAGGAACAAAGTACTGAACGTCCGAAAGTAACTTTAAACGGAGTCAAAATCATTTCCATACAAGTGGGTCAAGTACAGTTTAAAGATTCAATGAGTTACTTGGCTATGCCTTTGAGCCGCATGCCTAAAACGTTTGGCATGACAGAAATGGCCAAAGGCTATTTTCTGCACTTTTTCAATACCGAAGCCAATCAACACGCCGTTCTACCCCATTTGCCTGAGGCTCACTACTACGACCCCGACAACATGCGTACCGAACAACGAGAAGCTTTCTACGCATGGTACCAGACTCACGCTTCGGACCCTTTTGACTTTCAGGAAGAAATGTTAAAATATTGTCGTTCCGACGTAGACATTTTACGTCGCTGCTGTGGAAAATTTCGAGAACTGTTCATGGAACACGGAGGGATCGATCCTTTGAAAGAAGCCTGTACCATTGCCAAAGCGTGTTCCTTAGTGTATCGTCAACGATTCATGCCCGAAAACACCCTAGCTGTCATCAGTCCTCAAACGACCAATTTTGTCAAACATCAATACTCAGTCAAAGCCCTACGCTGGTTACATTACTTGTGTGAGAAGGAAGATAAATGGATCCAACACGCTCGCAACGGAGGAGGCGAAAAGACCATCGGAAGGTATTCAGTAGACAGATGGGACTTAGAAAACCCTCAAATCGTGTACGAGTTTAACGGGTGCTTATTTCACGGATGTACCATCTGCTACCCTCAACGTGACACTAAAAACCAGTTTTTACAACAGACCATGGAAGACTTGTACCAGGCCACTTGTCAGCACCGCTTGAAGTTAGAAGAGCAAGGATACCAAGTAGTGGAAATGTGGGAACACGAGTACGATCAGCGATTAAAAACCGATCCCGAGTTTAAGCGCATCGTGGAAAGTTACAAGCTGGTGGACCCTCTGAACCCACGGGACAGTTTGTACGGAGGACGAACGAATGCCACCTGTTTGCTGTACCAAGCCGACGAAGAGAAAGGAGAAGAAATCAAATACTTGGACGTGTGTTCTCTGTATCGGTACGTGTGCAAATATTGCCACTTTCCCACAGGGCACCTGCAACTGCTGACCGAACACATCGACATAGACAATATTCGACAATACGAAGGATTGATCAAGTGCAAAGTCTTGCCTCCCACGAACTTGTACCATCCCGTTTTACCACATCATTGCCAAGGAAAACTGATGTTTCCCTTGTGTCGTACTTGTGCTGAAACGTGCAACCAAGACCACCCTCGTCAGCACACTCAGGAAGAACGCGCCTTGACGGGAACGTGGGTCAGCGTGGAATTGTTTAAAGCTCTGGACTTGCGATACCAACTGTTAGAAGTGTACGAAATTTACCACTTTCCCAAGACAGAAAAATACCACAAGGGCGACAATTCTCAAAAAGGCATTTTTGCAGACTATGTGAATGCCTTTTTGAAACTGAAACAAGAAGCTAGCGGATATCCTTCCTGGTGTCACACTCCCGAAGACCAAACAAAGTTCAAAGAGAAATACTGGAAGCGAAAGGCATCACTTTAGACCACGTGGAGAAAAACGAAGGAAGGCGATCGTTTGCCAAAGTGATGTTAAATTGTTTGTGGGGTAAAATGGCACAAAGACCGTGTTTACCCAAGACGGAGTATTTGACAGAACCTTTCCGCTACTTGCAGATGATTCACGACAAAACCAAATACATGAAACATGTGGACGTCGTTCGTGAGGACTTGCTCTTAGTCAGTTACGAAGAAGAACTGAACTTTGTAGAAGCCGACGAATTTGGAAATGTCATCATTGCGGCTTACGTGACAGCCCATGCTCGCTTAAAACCGTACGAAGCTTTAGAACTATTAGGAGATCGTGTACTGTATTTTGACACGGACAGTTGCATCTACATTGATCGCCTGGGTCAACCTTACCTGATCATCGAAGGAGACCGTTTAGGAGCCTGGACGGACGAGTATCCCGACGACAAGATTCTCAGTTTTGCAAGTGGCGGTCCCAAAAATTACGTTACGAATACCGTAACCCACAAGGAGATGTGAACACGGAGTGCAAAGTGAAAGGATTGACTCTCAATTATCGCACCAGTCGAGTGGTGAACTTTGGCGTCTTGAAAGAAGCCTTGCAGTCTGGACAGGATGGAAATTTTAAAGTGACCACCCACGAACCGCATAAGATTGTACGTTTACCCAAACACCAAATCATCAGTCGACCCTTGGAAAAAGTTTATCATATCGTGTACCAGAAGCGAGTTCGGCTTCCCAATCACTTCACTTTACCGTACGGTCATGCCGATATTGGTCAGCATATAAAAAGGGACAACGTTCAATAGTTCATTGTGACTACCATTGCTAAGCGAGAAAGATGAATCCATTCACACAGCAAGTATCAAGCAAGAGCAAACTCGAGTATGATGCTGTGCCTTGCGATGGTAGGGATGCCGTACGCTATGACCTTAGTGATTCAGTACCACATCATCATGGGGACTTTGCTATAACTACTACTACCATACCTACCATGGAAAGTGATGCTGTACGTGTCAAACCTGATGGATGTGAAAGCGATGCCACTCGTTATCGCACACCTTTTCACTTTACTGGTTTTCATGGTGGATGTCCACCTCCACAGGAAACCATGCGACTACCACCCTACGGATGTCATGTAAAACTGAGCAAACTCCTAAGGATTTCACCGTACCTTCATCGAAATGAACCTGTGAAAGACGAATATTTGTTCCCTGTGCGTTTGCCAGAATACTGCGACTATGAAAGTCGATTGCAAACCTTCCAAGGAAAATGGCCAAAATATCTGGGAGGACCTATCCCTGAAGAATTAGCTAGAGCTGGATTTATCTACCTGGGCGAAGGAGATAAAGTCAAGTGCTTCAGTTGCGGTGTCTCACTTCACGAGTGGGAGAAGAAAGATTGCGCTTACCTGGAACATGCTCGATGGTCTCCTGAGTGTCACTACCTACCTTTAGTAGGTATTTGTTCCCTGTGCGTTTGCCGGTAGGAGAAGTGTTTGACTGACATGATCATGGATACTTTACAAGAGAACATTCGTGGTTTACCTGTGGAGTTGAGAGAACGCATTTACCGAGAGTTGGTCAAAATAAAAGTGAAACGAAAAGAATCATTGCATCCGTTACGTCACCGATGTTTGAACCACTGGTACCTAAATGCTATAAGAGGATTGATTCTGATGAAAGTGTTCCAGTGGTCAGACATTCATCAATGGCCCGAGGGCGAGAAGGATTGGTTTGTTACCGATTCTCTTTACTACAAGGTACACTTACTGCAACGAATTCCAGAAGAAGAGTTAAAGGGTTACCAAAATCTTGTACACAATGTAAACTTAGTTAAAGAGAGAACTTATGAACGACGTGTGATGTGCAAGTTAGTGACTAAATATTTTGGATACATCGACGGAATACGACCACTTCTGTGCAAAAAGTACACTTATTGCCTCCGGCAAAAAGAGGTATAAAAACGTTCTACCATGCCACGACCTTTATCATTCGTAATACAACAGATTCCGTGGAAGGAAATCAATGACACTATTCAAACGGTGGAGGATTACCATTGCCTTTTACGAGAACTGTCTCCATTGAATTGGGGTTGACGTGTAGTGTGTGTCTTAGTGACTTGCTTTCTGGGATTTCGTTTACCAGCTGATTCTTTGTGGACTCTTTACGAACATTACCTATTACTCCAAAACAAAACATGAAAGTGATCCCTTTAAATATCCACGAGAGACTCATTCTGCTCAAAGCTTTGCGCTTTCATTTGGATACTTCTCAACCTCTACGGGAAAACAAGATTCGTCAACTTTTAGGCACTGAAGATGTGTACGACGACGAGCAGCAGAGAGGGTGAACCCTACAACTTTGTAGAGACCTTATTTTTGAAAATTAAGGGTTCCTACGAAGGCTGAAAAAAGAAGTTTTTGCCTTAATAATGAAAACTTCTTTAATTGACCAGATTTTTTCACAATCTGGTCACATACGTATATCATTCACCCTCTCTGCTGCTATAAATTAAACAGCCATTATAGATATTATCAATAATGAGTATTGGAGAACCACACTCAGCTAAATTAGCTCGAGAGCGACTAAAGGCAATTAAAAAATATCTACCCGTTCGTGATTCTGTTAAGCAACAACTACAATCACGTCAGGAATCTCGATTTGAATTTGAGGAGGATACAAAACAGTTATTTAAACCTATCACTGGGACCACTAAAGGTATTCAACCTGTGTTAGAGAAAACAGCTGAGGCTACAACTGCAACACAGAAGGTTATTGGAGCATTACCAAACCAAATTAAGGAAGCTATAGAGTCTGCCGATAAAACACGCGCTGAAATTCAAGATGTTAAAAATATTGTAGAGAATCTGTCTAAACCAGAATTAAAAACTCGGTATTTTAATCAACGAGGCTATGAAGCAGTTATAACTGATCCTGTTGAAGTTGCTGTGATGGGATATCAGATTCGGAGTCAGCTTCTAAAGCCAGAATTTTATAACACTCCAGAAAACGAGTGGAATGCTAGGGTATTTCGGGAGTACAAGGATATTTCACAAATCAGTAAAAAATATAAAGAAGAATATGATGATTTTGTTAATGAAGTTAATGAAGTGAAAAAACAATTTGGAATACCAGTTACATCATCAAAAAAGCAGAAATCTCGACGGCGGAGACAACCATCACCACCACAATTTGAATTACCACCACCACAATTTGAACCATCACCACCACAATTTGAACCATCACCACGACAATTACAACAAAAGCTACAACGAGAACAAGAACGACAAAAAATAATAAAACAACAACAAAAAAAAAGAACTAAAATTATTTAAAGAATCATTTGGTGATTACTCAGAATTACCACCATCACCACAAATCAGATTACCATCATCACAACAACCAAGAGAAGAGGAAGAAGAAGTATTTCAAGACGCTCCCGGCGCAACTGGAAGTGGTCTAGGAAGTGGTCTTATTAC
>JAECUM010008966.1:0-60563 GCA_016617855.1 Megalonaias nervosa
TTACAGTTTGAAAAGGGATGGAACAGGTGAGGTTCATAATGGTCAAAGATCAAAGGGTAAAATATTAACTTATTGTTTAATATGGAATAAAGCAAATTTGCTTTGTCATGATTTATTTTTTAATATCATTGCAAATAAATGAAAAGAAACATTTTCACTATATATTTCTTTCACTCAATGCAACAGTTTTCTATTTAAGTTGACTTTATTCCCATATTCTAAGACTTCTAATTTCTCCATAATTAAGGTCACTACTCACACAAACATGCCTCATGGCAAATTATGTAAGCTAGAGCAAAATAAGCATAATTAGCTTATTTTCACGAATAAAATCAATGTTAATGTACCATTTTATTCAGAACATCAGACATAATAATATGAAAATAAGAAAATTAATTGCATACATTTTTATATTTGTTTTAAGGTGGCGCTCTACAGTTTCGTATTTAGCATAGGGTTAGAATTTTAAAGAAAAAGAATTTCCCCGGGTTTCCTCACTAGTTATACTGGCTATTTAAAAAAGACTTTGTATATCTTAGGTATTGTTCAAAGAACCTTTAATTCCCTTTATTTTGGTGTATGATTGATGGGTGTAATATGGGTTATAGAGTATACAGTTTGGCCTTACCCCAGATGTGCACCTTTCAAAAAAGTGCTAGCTCCACTTGCTCATTTTCACTTCCCGAACTTCAGAGGTAAATTGTAAAAAAAAGAGCCGATAACTTTTTTACATTTTATATATTTGGTAATTCATTCATTGCACTTTCAGAAGTTGGTATTGTCTAGTCTGGCAAAATTCATTTTCCCTATTTTAATAGCTGCTAAGGATAGTGTACTTTAGACAAATTCAGGCTGATTTTTGGAGCACAAGGGAGCAGTCATTTTAGTTAGCAGTGTGCTAAGATCATTTACAATTTCCAAAAGTACAATATCCAAAGAAATGTCAGCCACATTACATGAAAGTAGCATAGAGGTATGCCAACATTCTCACCACTGTGCATGTTTTAAATGCAAACAACTTCACCTTACATACATCACTCTCTCAAAAGTACATAATAACTGGTGAGCGCCACCTAAGCAGTAATTTGTAAATTTACTCTGAATGTATTAGAAATGGTTGGTTCATATGAAGCACATATCTGGACTGGAAAGATTGAATTGGTTCACAACAGCCACATATTGGACTGGAGAAAGTGCATTAGTTCACATGAATCAGGCATGTGGAATGTGAAGATTGTGTTGAAAATGAGCCATACATTTTGGATTGGACAGATTATGTAGGTTCACACATTAAGGAATGGCAAGATTGTGTCAGCTTACAAGAACCACATATATGGGATTGGAGAGATTGTGTAGGTTCACAGGAAACACACATTTGGAATGGCAATATTGTGTTGGTTTACAAGAACCACAAATTTGGGATTGGAGATTCTGAAGGTTCACATGAACCATACCTGTGGAATGGCGAGATTGTGTTGACTTACAAGGACCACACATTTGGGTGGAGAGATTGTATGGGTTCACATGAACTATACATCATACTCGAAAGATTGTGTTGATTCAGAAAAACCACACATCTCAACAGGGATGATGATAATGGTTTGGAATAACCACATATTTAGACAGGAGAGATTGTGTTGTTTCACAAACCTGCCAACCCTGTCAAGGTTTTCTCTGTAAGGCAAGCATTATGTTTCTGTAAGTCAGACCTATTTTCACCAAGGTATAACACAATACCAATACCATATACTGCTATTGTTGACGTGGAAAAGATGCATTTAAATAGTTCAGAAGTGTGATCTGAGGCTGATGGTGTGAGGGCAAACAATATGCTCAACTAAAGAGTTTGTAAAGTACACTTAGACTATAACTACCTCCAGTACAATTTCAGAAACTACAGTTCTAAACCCCATGGAGTTCAGGTTTTAGTTCCAAACTTGCTATAATTTTAGGGTTAATTTGAATTTCACTTGGTGACATCAATGATCTCTCCCAACAAGAGACACAATCAAATCAACACATGATGTCCAATAAACATAAAAGTTGCCTTTGGTGCTTTATTACCCAAGAATTTGAATATTCCTTGTTATAATTATGTATTGATTGTTTAATCTAAGACGTTTATTGTCCTTTTCATTTTTGTTCATTTGACACCATTTTTAGGATGAATCTAATATAAAACCCAGATCTGGATCAAACAAAAGCATGCTAGTATATGGATTTGATCACAATGAAGGTATTTTCAGAATTTTTGCTATTATTCCTCAAGTCTGTAAAATTTATGGGTCATTTCATTAAGACTCAGTCACATGTACAGGTTGGCAGGTCAGTTTCACATAAACCACACATCTGGACTGAAAAAAACTGTGTCAGCTCACATAAGTCACACATCAGGACTGCAAAGATTGTGTCAGTTCACATAAGTCACACATCTGGACTGCAAAGATTGTGTCAGTTCACATGAGTCACACATCTGGACTGCAAAGACTGTGTCAGTTCACATGAGTCTCACATCTGGACTGCAAAGATTGTGTCAGTTCACATGAGTCACACATCTGGACTGCAAAGACTGTGTCAGTTCACATGAACCACACATCTGGACTGCAAAGATTGTGCCAGTTCACATGAGCCAAACATATGGACTGCAAAGACTGTAGTGTCAGTTCACAAGAGTCACACATATGGACTGCAAAGACTGTGTCAGTTCACATAAGTCACACATCTGGACTGCAAAGACTATCACTTCACATGAGCCACACATCTGGACTGCAAAGACTGTGTCAGTTCACACGAGTCACACATTTGGACTGCAATGACTGTGTCAGGTCACATGAACCCACACATCTGAACTGCAAAGATTGTGTCAGTTCATATAAACCATACATCTGGACTGCAAAGACAGTGTCAGTTCACATGAACCACACATCTGGACTGCAAAGACAGTGTCAGTTCAGATGAGTCACACATCTGGACTGCAAAGACTGTGTCAGTTCACAATAACCCCTATCTGGACAGTCAAAGCTTGGATAAAATAAAAGTTCCACTGTATATGATTTTACGTATACCTATGGTGAATAAACCAAAAGACCCAAGTGGGCCCGATATCACTCACCTGGCTTAAATACCTTAACAGTTACTACTGTACATGATCTTACATTGGCCTGTAGTAAATAAAATGAAATGCCATATTGATGAAGATAAGCACACAAAAAATTTACCTTTCTTTATACCAAATGGAGCTATGCAGAACACGTGATCTGAAACCATGACAAGAGAGTCGGTTACATGATCTCTGGTGAGTATACTGAGATCATTCAGCTGATATTCCTGATGAGTCATTCTGGACACCTGCTGGCACAGGAAATTCAAACACTGACCTCTGAATTGGTCCACCTCAAAGTCATTTGCCTGACTAGTTCTGCCTGTAATGAATTTCAATCATGCCACTATAAGGCTGGGATATAAATAATTTTAACAATATAAATGAAGTACATATGATATGTACTATCACGAATTTGAGGCAATAAAATAGAGCCGATCCATAAAAACTATAAAATCATATTATGGGCTAAAACAAAATGTTTCATGTTTGTGTTTAAAGGCAGCAAGTATTGTATATGATTTAACATCATTAAGCAAGATATTCCATATTTAAAAAAACAATGCCTGCAAAAATGCTTTTATACATTCTACTTTTGTGTTTTAGGATACTTAGTTGATTTTTAGCAGAAGAAATTAATGCCTGGCAATGGCCAGGAGAATTGAAGGACCCTGACATTTTTTTTCTTTTTTCAACTACTTCATCAATCTTTGTTTGGGTAAAAAGTTAATTGTCTTTGAAAAAATTCCACTGTATGATTTCCACAATTTTCTTTCTGCATTACAGACATATATAAGCTGGAGAAACATATCAAATAATTAATCTATCCTTAAGCACCACCTGCAAATAAGTCTATTACTTCCATGCAATAAAATAACACATTATAGCATAACAAAGAGTTCGGTACCTGAATGAAACCCAAGTGGTCTAAAGCGCTCACCATTACGGATCACTTGCCATCTCACCTCTGTCTGCATGGGTTCAAGTCTTGGATTCGGCCAATGTGGGTATGTGAGAAAGCTTGCCAGTAGCTTCTCATGGGTCGGTGGTTCTTTCCAGGGTTTTCCCGGGTTCTTTCTCCACCATTAGTACTGGCCGCCATGTATAGCCTATCTTGTGCTGAAAAATGGCATTAAACCCTACAACAACAACAACAACAACCTGAATGAAATCAGTAAAACCCATATGAACAAGTTCCTTCACCCCTCCCTCAACCTCTATTTATGTTTTCATCTTGTTTAAACACCAGTCCTGATCTTACCTGAACCAAGTCCATCTAAAAAGACAAGACAAGCCCCATGTATGTATGCCACTGCTGGATCCAATTTTTTGTTCAAAAGTCTGTCGGCAGTTATCTCCTCTTCCCCTCCCATCTCCTCCTCCCCAAGTGTCCTGGCACACTGGTTTATAAACCTCACCCATGACAAGAGGTCACGAATACTAACAGTGCACCTAACAGCAGAGGAAAAGTGCAAAATAAATAAAAAATTGCAAAAATATTTGCCCATTAGATTACAACAAGTAATTCTTGTCTTCCAGATGAATCTGCAACTATTGTAATTTATATCCATGCAATGATGTAAATTCTCTCTCATTTATTTTATCTTATAATGAAAAAGAAAATAAAAATTCTTACAGAAAGAAACAAATTCTTTATACAAAACTGAAATTAAGACCTACTTTTATCCCCTCTCTGAAAATATACACATTCCAATCTACAGAGATGGCAAAAAAGTGTAATCTGAGCATAACAAGTTTAATCTCTATACAACATGCTACAAATATAAGAAACTTGTATGAAAAATGTTCATTTCTTTTTGTTACTAGTCTGGATTGAAGCTGGTTAAAAGTCTTGTCACAACTGGACAAAATCTATGTGACTTAGTACCAGAATACAAAACATATTGACAAATTTTGTGTATGCAACACTCACTTGAGCTAGTTTACATGTCTAACATTTGTGAGTTCTAAAGTCCCAAATTGTGCAATGAGCATGATGTGTTCTATCTGAGTATTGTATTACATGTACATCACTCTTATATTCTTTGAATATGTAAAGCACTATTGACTTTCATTATCTCATCCAACATGTTTAAAAGGATTCCTATCCACTAACATTTTTTCAAACAAATAACATCCATGAATCGATAAAGCCTGTTTTGCTTAACATTTGGTGGCATTTTTTTAAAAATATACACTGGTCCACTACCTAAATATATTTATCAAAATATAATCAATATGTAAGACCAGTTTTCAATTCAAGAAACCCATCTTTTGGGGGATGGAGGAAATGTGTCATATATACAGCTGCAATAAATAGAAAAAAAGTACATGTAGGTCTAACATGGACAAATGTACTCTTATGCTATTCTTATGCAGCATTTGCAGAATATTCTCAAATTTATATGATATGTGAGATTAATGATCATAATAAAAATGACAAACACAACTATTTGTGCTTTATTTTTTAACTTGTTTTTAATCTACCACAAACGTGTAGTCCATTTACAGGTGAACATAAGAAGTAATTAAGTGAAAAAAAAGTGCAATGATGAGCATACACACATTCACACTATACACATTATTGTTCATATTAGTCTAAAACAGTGGTTCCCTAACTTTTTCGGGTCACCACCCCCTTGGTTATCCTCAGCACCCCCTACCTTACCCCATTAAAAGCATTATTCTGCATTAGCCGCCCCCCCCTTCAGCAACCCCACTGCCTCCCATGGGGGCAGTACCACCCACTTTGGGAACCACTGGTCTTGCACATTACCACTATATAACTGACCATTCTCTTGGCCTTTATATCATTATGTAACACATTAATATTCATACACAGTCTAGAACATTACAAATGTATAACTGATTCTGGCCTTACGTTTCATCATATAACACAAAATACAATGATATTCATTCATTTTAAAGCCTGAAAATTTACATATTTATCGATTAAACCAATATGTAGCCACTGACCTTTTTCCCAGTGTATTATTGGAGAACCACTCCACAAAGTCAAGAATAGCTTTGCCAATACCACTGGTGCCATCCTCCTGGTTACACAGATGTATCCCTGGCAATAAGTTGTGCTCAATGATGTCAATCAAGTCCTGACGCTGGTCTGCTGGTGGACACCAAATCTCTGTGAAACGATTCCTGAGTGCAGGTGACAACTGAAATGTGTCAATCATGAAGTTAAAAATGGAAAAACAGCTGAAATCTTAATGTTCAAATAGTAGATCAAATGGAAAACCTATTTGGGTCTAACTGACTTGAAGAAAATCAAACAAGTTTTGATGGTGGATTGGAAAATCCCAGCCAAGCAGTCATAATTTGCTAGCAGGAATAAGACCTTCCAAGTTTTTGCCGAGAAATTTTAAATTTGGGAGTGGAATTTCAATATTTCATATCAATATCCATGACTGATTATTACATTTCTTGGTCAAAAATTGTGGATTAGGATTATCACAAAACATACTGATCAAGAATCAAAAGTACAAAACATATTCTCTGAAAAATCAAATGAAATTCTGTGTACACCAAAAATTTGGTGTAAATCTGGAAATGTGGTCAAAACAAAGACAGTTAATTTGATGACTAAATTAAACTGTTAAAATACAGGTAAATTGATGATTGAAAATGAACTGTTCGAACACTGGTAATTTGATGAAATTAAACTGTAGAACACAGATAGGTACTTTGACGACTGAAATTAAATGGTTAGAACAGAGGTAATTTGATAACTGAAATTAAACTGTTATAACAGAGATAATTTGATAACTGAAACTGAACTGTTAGAAAACAGATAAGTAATCTGATTACTGAAATTAACTGTCAGAAAAATGGAATACAATTTTGACTTCACTGATGTGATGAGGTCGTCAAACACGAGTTGCAATCAACCAATAAAACCAATCTGGACATCAAGTGAGACAGTAAAATAGTTTCATCAGGTACAATAGAAAAATCTATGAGTGTTCCAAACTGGTAAACACAGTCCTAAATATCCCGGAATGTGAGGATTAAAAACAACACTCAACATGCACTCCTATTGGGCACCAATTCATTACAGATCAATAGGAATATGAGAATAAAACACTCTGCAACCCACGTAAGACACCATTTAACCCACAATCTGATAAGACACAAATTCTTTACACCAACACCCTTGTGGAACACCAATTATCGCAGTTAAACTCTCACCACGATACTATAGAATTATTACAGCTGGTTCAAAAGAAGCAATTGATATGCATGTAAAAAGGACAATGTTGACAGAATAACAACTGAAGTAAACAAAGTCATGACCTTAAAATGCAATGTCCAAAACCATCATGGCTCTACAAATCATCAAGAAAGTGTGCAGGTTTTGCAAATTCTACATTGCTTTAAGCAGAAAACCAGTCACCATAAAGGAAAAGAAATGGTGAAATGTTTTCCATTAGACAGTAATCCCTCAACCCTTACAGCTTTCTTTGAAGCAATAACTCTTGGTGAATATGTTATATTCATTTTCATTAGCACGCAACCTTAAGGTATGTAGATTGATATATTTACCTCCTTCTTGCCAAAGTCTCCCCCAGGGTTCATGGTGGCAAAAACCTGAAACCCTTTCCTGGCCACCACTTCCTCAACCTCATTCTGTCCTCCATCTCCACCTCCTTTCTCAGCTAGCAGTAGGGTCTGTTCTGGCTCCAGCACACTGTTTAACCTTTCCAGCACAGAGTCATCAGCCAGTGAGATCTCATCTATCAGGAACATGCTACCTTCTTTCATGGCCATCACTAAAAGCCCATCAACCCACTCAAAAAGCTTACTTTCCTTGGAACCATCCTAAAAATAGTGAAAGAGAAACCTTGGTATGTCTCCTTCCAATATATGAGTGATAAAGTTTGCCTGTGTGAGAAAACCATGTGAGGTAAACCTATCCCATATGGGTGCATGCATTGTCACTGTACATGTTGACCTTATGCTTATGACATTATCGTAAATGTCTACAAGTATTGGAAGTTTTATTATTGAAAAGAGATTCTTTGCTGGCCTATAAACAATAATCCTTTTTTTGACAACACATTCTTTGCTGTAAATTAAACTTTTAATGCTTTTTCTAATGGCAAATAAAACTTTAAAATATATTTTTATAGCTGTGTTATATTAACTATGCCAATTACACATCCTTTTTCCCAGAATTATATTCTGGTGAGAAATGAGAGATAAATAATCCATTATATATGATGACATGGAATTTGCACCTAAGCATCAGAATCTGTGGACTGAAATGAGACTTTGCTGAGCTCCTGCCTAACAGTTCTGATCTGGACGATGGGCTTTCCCTGTTTCACACCAAAGTATATAATAAATTCCTTTTATATCACACTACAATGGTACAGTCTCTCTCACACAGCCATCAACAGTATTTTGCCTTGGTAAGGAGAACAGCTGTTTAGGGGAGCTGAAATATGTTGTTACGAAATGAAGAAAAGGGAAATAAGACCCTGTCTGGATATTAGAGGTTGTTGATTTAATGAGGTGACTCTTATGAGAGGCTGTACTGTATTTATCTCTAGAAATACATGGTGTTGATATGTGTAGGACTAACTGATGTGAAACACACTTACCTACCATGAAAGATATTCTCTATTCAAATCGGATCTAATATGTTTACGCTAAATTTTATGACAAAAGAAAAAGACAATGCATTGCCTGCAATGTTTTCTTATGATGTATATTAAATGGTAATATTAATTTCCATCTCTTTTACTAACATCACCATTAAAAATATGTTAGAAAAAAGATTCAAATGTCCATTGTTATGTAATTACAATTTGTAAGACACTGAAATGTCCAATTTTTATGTTTTTACAATGTGAGACATTCAAATGTCTGACATTATGTTATTACAAGTGAGACAATTTATTATGATTTGTGAGACATTCAAATGTCCAATGTTATGTTATTACAATAACTGAGACATGTTATTACAATTTGTGAAAGATTCAACATCGAATGTTCTTAAGATTTGTTAGACAAGTAATAACATCAATCATATTAGTGTCTTTTAAAATTCTTACATGGGAGTATACATACATAATGACACTGAAGAAAAAGGAAAATGTGAAATGTAACGAAATTTCCAATCAAACCAAATCTTTAGTACTTAATGAAGTGGCTTTTAGCATTAAATATAAGTTTTGATGGGATCAGCTGCCAGAATAGGTTTTGTCAAAAGTGCATAAGAAAAAAAACTCAAAAACCTGCCTCCTTAACATGTGATCTAACTGCCCATTGACCTCTCTGAAAGTTAGCATCTACCTTTTAATCATGTGACCTAACAGGTGAATACCTTCAAATAAATCAGCACCTACCTCTTTAACATGTGACCTGACTGGTCGCAGACCTCCAAGAAAGTCAGCACTCTCTGTGTGAAGATGACAGTTGATGGTATGCAGCATCTTTTTGTATACTGCTCCAAATATCTGGCATACTGTAGTCTTCCCACATCTCAAATAAATGATGATGATAATATTAGTGTGTTACAATTCTATGGTCTAAAAGTCAATGAGCACTTCATAGTTCCAATGATTAATATAAATAAATGACTCCTCTCAAATTATATCTGATCCCAACAATGACTGGACAGAATGAACTTAATGTAGGAACAAATAATTTTTGTTTACCTCTACTTACATAAAAACCTAAGACATAATAATATGACCAGAACAGGGGTCATTAGTATGCTTCCATAACATTCAAAGGTCAAAAGGCCATTTCAACATGTTTACAAACTATCATTAACTTAAAGTACAATCTACAATCATGGACGAAAGTTAACTATCAAGACATGTTGTTTAGAAAATGATCATTATCATAAATCACAACCTACAACACTGGATAAAAGTTAAGCACACAATACAGATATACATAACAAGTGTAACATCTACAAAGAAGTCAGATGATTGATAAAAGATAAGTCTAATTTATTTCACTGACCAGCACCCTGCAGCCAAAAGGACCTGGGCTGTTAGCTTTTTTTCAATTATGCATTTTATTCAAAACTCAGACCTATGAAAATAAATTTGCACAGCTTTTGCAAGCGCTTTGAATGCAAACATTAGTCATATAATACACAGTCAATAAATCTACTTCAAGTTTCATTTATTTGTTATTTACCCAGTTTCTCCAACAAGCAAGACTGGCTCCTTGTATTTAATAGCTTGACCAATCAAAACAGCCAATCTTCTCATGTTAAATGTCCAAACAACATGCTGAAAAGACTCAGCTGATTGGCTGAGAACTGTGTTAAGTATAGACTGGTTTGTGGGTGGTGTGTTTGGTGTGAGGGTGAACAGACTTCTGGGGTCCAGTCTACATCTGAAGTGTTTCTCCAGAACTTCCTGGATGACTGATCCCTCCTCTGTTTTCCGTACTCTTCCAGCAAGAAGCATAAACCCTGAATTACACAGAAGCAATATGCAAACTGAAAGGTTCTCTCTGCATTAAGAACTTTTTCTGTTAAAGAAATAGATAACAATCATTTGTCACAAATGAGCAAAACATTTAAAATTTGTTAACTTCAACAAAATATGCTGCTTTACTAAACCAGTTTAGACAAGTACCACTGACCAACATCATCAATGGCAGATCACACTTACCAGAACCACTGCCAAGAGAGTGACTAAATCCTACTGACCAACATCATTGTTAAGGACGTGACCAAATCCCACTGAACAACATCACTGATAAAGTAGTGACCAAATCCCACTGACCAACATCACAGCTAAAGGGGTGACCAAATTTGTATGTATTTGTCAATCATATTCTTAATTTTAGAGTATCGTTAATTTAAGATGTAGGATATAAATGATCAAATACTCTCAACTTTATTTAAAAAAGACATCAAATAATAAATTTTGAAATAAAAAGTTGTACATAAAGATGATAAAACATAAATTTACATCCCTCACCTTGGTTTGCAAGATGTTTGTCCCAGTCATAGAATTTAGACGGTGGAAGATCAGGGCAGTTGTACCTCTCAGCCCAACGAAACAAATCCCTCAAAGTCATGAAGCCAGATTTCCCTGCAAACACACCAGATCCTCTTCTTCTGGTCTGTAATTACAAGTTGCATTATTTACATAAACTGGACATTTCTGCCATTTTTAAAGTCTGACCTTTTGATTTATCTATGACCATTTGTGTAACATGTCATAACAAGAAACTATGACTACAAACAGTGTTAACGACATGTATTCATTAATGAGAACAAACAGATATTAACCTAATGGACAGATAATATTACAGCTGCTAAGAATGTACTGTCTGTTCACATATTACAGCATCTTATCATTTACCCCTAGGCTTGTCAATATGAAATGCATCATACCTGAAGATCCAACATAACAGCTATCATCCTCTTGGCATAGGACATGGGGATCAAGCATCGTTGGTGTAGTATGATCTCCAACTCTCCACTAGGAATATCATCAAAATGAAGCTCAATAAAACGATTCCTGAAAGCACGGGACAGCATCTGAAATTTATGACCACAATAAAGTTTAAAAAAGGATGTTTGCATTTTTAACCATTGTAAACAGAATTAACTCATTAAGTCAAACTGTAATAAAACAGTTATCACACTGAACTGAAAATGAAATGCATATTTGTGTTCCTTTACAAACTCAGTGAATGAATAACTAGTAATCATGAATACTGTGTGAATGCTTTGTGAGCGACTAACCAGTAATCATGAATACTGTGAGAATACTTTGTGTGACTAACCATTAATCCTGAATGCTATCAAATGCACATTATTATTTCCTTTACAAACTTACTGAATTAATAACCAATAGCATGAGTTCGAGTCTCAGGCTCGGCTAACGTGGGTACGTGAGAAAGCCTGCCAGTAGCTTCTCGTGGGTCGGTGGTTTTTCCCAGGGTTTTCCAGGGTTCTTCCTCCACCAATTGTACTGGCTGCGATGCATAGCCTATCTTGTGCTGAAAAATGGCGTTAAACCCAACAACAACAACATAATAACCAGTAAGCAGAATACTGTTTGAATACTTTTGTGAGTGACTAACCAGAAATCATGAACACTGTGAAATGCATTGTTGTTCCCTTTGCAAACTTAGTGAATGACTAATGAGATATCATGAATACTGTGAATAGATAGTGAATGACTAAAGAGATATCATGAATACTGTGTGAATACATAGTGAATGACTAACCAGTAATCATGAAAACTGTGTGAATACACAGTGAATGACAAACCAGTAATCATAAATACTTTCAATACATTTCTTTTCATGGGTATAAATTTTCTTGCTGTTTCAAATAATGGCATTTATGCTGGTAATTGGCCCATTTTATGCTAAATCCATAAGACAGGTATTTGTGCACAACTAGACATTTTTTTTTAACATGTAGTGTATTCAGCACAAGAGAATGCAGTGATATTAGTCCAAATGGATTTATGAAACAAGATTTACAACTAATTTTTTCAAAGTTATACACCATTTCAAAAAGCATGAAATTCTCTAAAAAGCATATTTTTTCCACTGAAAACTTTCAGATATAAAAAACTCAGTGCAAGGTATATTTCAGTAAAGCAGCAAACATAATTTTAAAAAATTGTTAGAATTTATTTTCAATCCAGTTTTTGTTTTTAATTTTAAATATTTACTGTATCTCCTTTAAGTAAATGTATGAAATGTGGGAAATTTTAAATCAAATTTTCACAAATAAATAAATAAATAAATAAATATATATATATATATATATATATATATATATATATATATATATATATATATATATATTTATATATATATATATTTATATATATATATATATATATATATATATATATATATATATATATATATATATATATATATATATTATTTTCAAACTCATAATGTCACTCAATCACATAGCACTTGTGTACCTTCTACCTTTATTTTCTTCTTTTAAAATGAGTACGCCTAAAATAATGATGTAATACACAGTTAACACTTCCATTAAATGGCAGACTGAATGTAGTGAGCATATGACCAGAAACAGATCCCATATGAAAGCAAACTTTTAATCATATTTCTCTGATAATACTTACCCAATCACATCAAAGTTAGGGATACAAACCCAATACCTCAGGAATCCAGCCCAACTAAAGAGATGAAAATTCATCTTCTCTATCTCATATAGACAAAGGGCAATAACTCATGCCCATTACATACCCTTGCCACCATCACGTGTTGCTAGCTTGTAAGCCGAGCAATATGTCAGTATGGTGGGATGGTTAGAAGGATTTTAAGCACAGTGGTCCCTCTTTTATATGGCCACCCCTTCTGCACCGGGAAAGTGGCCTTACAAGACGGGTGGCCTTTCTGGATGGGGACTAAAATTTTTATGAGAAGTATATGTAATGTACATAGTAAGAAAGCTGCATACTTCAAAGCATTTAATATCTTCATTTAATATCTTCGTTTAAAAGTAACATTAATATTAAAAGGTTCTTCTTGTTATAATAATAGACTTATTTCAACTGAATATACATTTATGGTTCTTACTCTTCGCGTAAGTGTGATATGTGAGCGGGCATTGTTGTCACGCACATTGCAAAACCATTCAAAAACGTCATTTAAATCTTGGTACATACATAATTCTCTTTCCATTTGCTCCATTTTCCCACTGCTGCTGAACAACCTCCTTATCGGTTATGACATTGTTTTATTTGAGTCTTTTCAACATAAAATTGTTTTATTTGAGTCTTTTCTACATAAAATTGTTCGGCAAGTCCCCCTCCCCACCTCACCTGATGTCATCGAGTAGAATAACTGACTTTCTTCTAAAATAATACGTCTCCATTTATGTGATGACACGTTAATGTTTGGTAATGATTTATTTGGATGTTGCTAACCGTATGCAATTTAATTACGCAGACGAAACTTTTGTAGCGGGGACGAAATGCCTTCTTCATAAAGTAAGCGATAAATGTGTTGTCACATGATTTTTCAGTCTTTGTCTGGTACCCTGTTTTGTTCAAGGTTAATTTCTCTGTGCATGTGTTAATGCACAAAATCTATTTTTAGCCTATGCTGACCCTGTTATGATCTTGACAATTACGTCCGGTTGTAATCATCAAAGAGAAGAACTCGACAGATGTGTGAAGCCCAAAACTCTGTCATAACACTGTTCAGCCCATTTCCTGTAAACGTCAGCTTTTATAGACAATGATACAATATTAATCTTAGTGTCACATGTACTTTAGTCAACACTTCTTTCAATAACGGAAACTTGACACTGGGAGACATGTATCGACGATAGAGATAATCTGATTACTTACCTTACATCACGATATGAATTAATTATTAGTTCTGGATACATTTGAAATAAAAAGTGGCCGCTTGTAAGGAAACATTTTACATTTTTTACTAATATGCTGTCCGCTGGTTGCGTTAGAGGGGTGGCCATTCTTGAGGGGTACTTTTGAACACAAACACTTCGGTGCCAAGGGATTCTGGTCGTAAGAAGTGGGTAGCCACTGGTCAGGGGGACCGTTCAAGAGGGGGACTACTGTAATGTGATCTGGAAAGTATTCAGGAGAAACAAAATTTACTTTAAATATTTGCTTTCTCCTTTAAAAAATATTCCCCAATCACACTGATGTTAGAATAGATAATATGGAATTCTGAGCATCCGACCTATACCTCAAGTTTCCTTTGAGGGAATAGCAGCTGGATTCCCCTGCAAACTATAACCTGTTCTCCTAACCTGATAAGCAACACAACCCAGAGTCAGGTGACCTGTGACCCCTCTATCTGGTTATGAAGGTGATTACTGAAATCTTCCCAACAAAATTTCACTGGCAAATCCATCAAAGCTAATAGGCTGTGTTGACTTTTAGTTGGGTCTCATGGTCATTTCGGCAGGCGACACCATACCTATCAGATTCAAAGTTTTGTCTCTGTGAAGCTAAATCTCAAGAGATAAAAAAACAGAGAAGGTTGGCTCTGCATGCCTGCTAAAAGCTTCTTTTATGTCTTGGATTGAAACATTACATTCAAATGCAATGCTTGCAGTGATTGAACTAATTTTGTGAGATGAAATCTTCATGAGGCAACTCTGATCTTTAGAAACCTCAGCATACATTGAGTGTATGGCCCACTACAGCCACGAAGATAGGCCTTGAGGAGTGATATCATGCTTCCCAGCTTTTTCCAGGTGAAAGAGTTACTTGCCTGGGCCACAACTTGCCTCTGTGCACTTCAAGAAGTACTTGAGGCACAAACAGGGTGTTGCATTTATGATACTCTCAACGTGTCTATGGAAGAAAGGGAGCAAATGAGAGCAAATGACAATTTTTTGATTGCCGACTGATGGTAACCTTTTTTTGGCTACAAAGCCTGGTTGCACTAAGAAGACCCCCAAACCATCCAATTTGAATTGAAGATAGTTTGGGTCAATGGAAAGGGCATGTAACTCACTCACATTGCATGCTGAAGCTAAGGCTATCAGGAGATGTATTTTGTGGGATATTAGATTCAGCAAAGTGCAGGATAAAGGCTCTAATTTATCGAATTAAGCCAGGTTAAAACCCTGGGCAGATTCCATTTTCAAAACAGGGTGAGGTCTATTCAGGTCAAAATTGGCAAAAAAATCTGACATATCTTTATCCTAACTAATATCTGCCATGATGCTGGAATGTGTCCAATACTGTGTAGCAACTGCCTTTGGTGGTAATTGGGGCCAACAGTTTCTCCTCATAGAGCTAGAGAAAAAAGTTGGACAGTTGAGGGACTGAAGCACTCAAAGAGATGAAGTTATTGACTCTGCACTGAAAACATGCCACTCTTCCTCATAAGCCATCAGAGTGGAGGGCATTCTTGCTCATAAAATTCTCTCCACAATCGATGGATTAATTTTTTTTCTCTCACAAGGATGTCATAGTAAAAGCCAAGAAGAAAACAGTATAAACAGCTGTTGAATACCTGCAATTGTTTGAGAAGATTCGGTTTGGCCGAAATCTTCTTAATAGGCAGATCTATCACTAGATTGAGTAGATCAAAGACCAAGGACTTGTCCAATCTGAAAGGGGCTATAAGAATCATCATGCAGTTCTGAGCCTACAACTTCTGGATTATTTTCAGTACCAAGCCCATGGTAGGGTAAGAAAGGTGCACAACACCTCCCACCTGATTAACAGTGCATCTGGAACTGAAGAGACAAAAGTTGGGCATCTTGTGATTCGACCTTGCTGCAAAAATATCTTTCACTGGATGACAACAAATTGTGCAAATCCAAAGAAAGACTGATTGACCCTTGCTTGATAGTGTCAGCCAGGACATTGAGTCTGCCAGGAATGTGCCTGATTTGTAAGTTGATATAGAGTTGTTTGCACTGACATCGAAACTGCCAAATCAAAATGCACAGGTCAAGTAATTTGGTGCCCCATTTGAGGAGGTAGGTGACCACTACAGAACTGTCTGACATAATTAGGACCATTTTCCTCCAAGAGCTGATCTTCCAGACTTGAAAGGCATTGATGCCAGCCTTCATTTTGAGAAAGTTGATATGATAAGGAAGATCCCATGGATTCCATTTGCCACTGACAGTAGTAAAGTCAGGCAACAGGTGGGCACCCCAATCATACATACTGGTGTTAATACATACTATCATTTGTGTTTTGGGTTTCTCCAGAGGAATCTATCTTGAGCCAACTTGTGTTGCACCAATGATGCAAGAATTATCAAAATGTATGCATTATCATGACTTTTTGATCAAGCAGACTTGAAAAGAGATGTCACTGTGATAGCAAGGTTGCCTGTAAGGGGTTCATAAAAAGGCAGCCGTGCTGGATCAAGTCCATCACCACAATGAATAATCTAAGGAGTTGAAAGAACTCTCTTGTTGAAATCCAAGTCCTGTAGGTAACAAGCTCAATAAGTTTGACAATCCTGAATATGTGAACATAAGAGATCAATATCAAATTGAGGTTGGTAAGAAACTCCATACTCAGATGGACAAAACACTGGGATGGATGAAGATCAGACTTTTGCCAGTTCACTAGAAAACCAAACTGACTCAAAATGATAGGAGATGGTTTCAGTCTTTGATGAGAATGGAACTTACCATGTATTTTTGGATGATGTCGTTCAAGTACACTGCTGTCACTGTACATGAAGTCAACCAGAACAAGGCGACAACACAATCCATGATTTAGGTAAAAAGCCCAGGGACTGATGTTTAGTCCAAAGGGTTGGACTTGAAACTGATAAACTATGTCAAAATAAGTAAAACAGAGAAATCTCCATGAAGCTGGGTGGATATGGACATAAAAATGTGCATCTGTCAGATCAAGACTAACGGCATACTTGTTCCTTCTGTTAGAGAGACATACACTGTCTCAATCTTTACTTTTAATGGCATAACATATTGGTTGAGGTGACTCAGGTTGATGATCAGCCTCAACTTGCTGTTCACCTTCTGGATAGGATAAAGCCTGGAATAAAGTGCCAGAGATTGTAGTTGTTGCACAATACCTACCGCCCATTTGTCAATAAGCGACTTTATCTCCTGTTGTAGAAAAGTGACCCGATATTTGCTTAATCAGAATACTGACATATGTCTTAAAACAATACTGAGTGACATGTGCTTTATCAGAACACTGACATGTGCTTTATCAGAACACTGACATGTGTCTTAAAACAATACTGACAGTGACATGTGCTTTATCAGAATAGTGACATGTCTTAATACAATACTGACAGTGACATGTGCTTTATCAGAATACTGACATGTCTTAAAAATAATACCGACAGTGACATGTGCTTTATCAGAATACTGACATGTGCCTTAATACAATATTGACATAGTGATGTGTACTTTATCAGAATACTAACATTTGTCTTCAAACAAAATATAACAATGCAAAGTAAAAAATAGATTTTAATATCAGGTTCAAATGCAAGCACAGTAAATAGCACCCTTTCAGCTGCTGCTGTCAAAACTATATCTGTTATATATATATATATATATATATATATATATATATATATATATATATATATATATATATCTATATCTTAACAATAACGATTGCCAAGAACCTTACAATTAAATAAGATTAATTTAGCACCTCACTGTCTGAGGGAGAGATCTTCATAACTTCATGAAAGCGAATGATTATTTACAAAGGTATATATCTATTACTGGTAGAAATCAAAGATCATTTTACAAGAAAAGAATCAGTCTTCTTTTAAGAGATACAAAATTTGTCAATCTGACTGAAGACCTATTCTCCATAATAACAGCTTTAAAAACTTTTAAATACCTTCCTGCCTCCATATTGTCCAGGTGGATTCTGGGTAGCAAATAGCATGAACTTGGGATGAGCTTTCACTGTCTCTTGTGTCTCAGAGATGAACAGCTCTCGGTTATCATCCAGAAGCTATAAAACATTTAATTGGTAAATAAAGTGGACACAAAAAGGGGACACAAAAATGGGACAATTATCTGTGTCACTTCTTACAAATCTATGGCAAAGGAAAGAATCTCTTAAATGCAGGCCAGAATTTATTTAAGGCCAAGAATTCAGGACAGAATTTAACTAAGGCCAGATCCATAATGACACACTGTTTAGAACAAAATTTATCTAAGGTCTGATCCAAAATTAGTGTTTAGGATAGAATCTAAGACCTGATCCCTAATTACCAACACAGCATTTAGGACAGATTTTATCTAAAGCCTGATCCATAATTACAAACTGTGTTTAGAACAGAATTTATCTAAGGCCTGATACATAATTACAAACAGTGTTCATGACAAAAATTTAAATAAGGCCTGTTCCATAATTACTTTAGGTCTGAAAGGTATGAATGGCACTTTATCAATGACACCACAACCTTTGAAATTTCAATTAGACAGTAAGCATAAAAAAACAGAACAATTAAAACTTTTACATTAACTTCTTGCTAAATTTTTTAACTGGTCAGTCAATAAGAAAGGTAGGTACAACAAGCTAGATGTGATCATACAAGTTTAAATTAGTTACTTAACCCTAGCAAGGAAAGTGAAAACAAAATGTTTTGCCCAGTCGAATAGTGTACTGAATAGTAGGTTCTTGAGACTTTCCACGTCCTACTTCAGTGGCCTAGTGGTTAGAGCATCCGACTCAGATGCGGGAGGTTGCATGTTCGAACCCAGGCTGAGTCATATCAAAGACTTATAAAAATGGTACTAACAGCTGCCTCGCTAGGCACTCAGCATTAAGAGGTTAGTGTTAGGACTGGTTGGCCTGGTGTCAGGATAATGTGACTGGGTGGGACATCATGCTACATATCTGCAGCATGATGCCCCAGTGCCAGACATCACTATAAAGTGCCACACTGCAGACATCGTAGCAATATGACTAAACAATTGTTAAAGCTACAATAAAAATACAAAAGACACACAGACTTTCCTCTACAGTCAATGAACACTGACAGGTGCTCAATGAAGTGTTTGGCTTCACCTGTCAATCACTGTGTCAGGTAGTTTTCTGTCTAACAGCTAATCATATTACAATAAGAAGTATGTTTCACTACGACACCTGTCAATCACAGTGTCATGTAGCTTCCTAACAGCAAATCATGTTACAATAAGGAGTCTGTGTCTCCATGACATCCAATTTTACTCAAGGAAATGAGGAAGCACTCCCTTTTAAAGTGCCTACTAACAATGCACAAGAATTCCATCAATGCTATATCTGGCCATCTAGGCCAATATGGGCCACAAAACATACATAATCACTAGAGCAAGAAAAGGTGAAACTATTTCTTCTGGCATAAATACAATCTCTCAAATGGAATGAAACGAATAAGTTTCCTGTATGTAGATACAATATCGTTTAAAATATGGAGGATTTTGTTTGGTTTGGTTTAATGTTTTGCAGCACATAAGCATATGAAGGTTACTTTATGCAAAGGTAATTAAAGTAAAGAGCCTTAATAAGGAACACACAATAGCAGCCATTCCAGACTGATCCAATGGCAGGATTGACACCTGCACCATTCAGGTTAAGAGTCCAACACACTAGCCACTGAGCCACTGTGGCTGTGTAAATATAGAGACATAAATTCATAAACTTTACGCTTGGTGACAACATTGTCGGAGCCAAAAAACTGAAACCTAAATCCCTATATCTACTATTGCACACAAGGCAAAGATGAACAAGTTACCCTGTTAAGAGCCTCAAGGACATCAGTGGGGGCCAAGTTCAGTTCATCCAGAATAATCCAGTGTCCCTTCCTCATTGCCTCCACTAAAACACCTACATTAATAGTAACAACAGCAAATTACAAACATTATTTTTTTAGTTTCTTAATTTTGCAGTCCCAACAAGTCAAACAGAAACATGTTGTAATGGCAAATCTGTGATGCAGTTAGGTACTCCCACATTTCTGTAGAACCAATTTTCAAATTTTAAACCTAAAACATGTTCCATCTGGAAAACAGAAATAAGATGAACCGTTCAATTTTTTTTACATGTTGATACACAAATTTTTCTGGAGTACTTTTACTTCTGTGTGCTTAATCTGCTATTGACAAGAAACCTAACAATAATCAAAGGTAACTAACTTTTGCAAGTACTTTCTAAGGTTACTTCAACATGTGTCTAAATATGAACTGATATTTAAAATCTACAACTAATATTTTATTAATAAAGATACTGTGCATAACCAGTTGAGCAATACCTGCATGAATTATAAAATATCATTAGAAATTCAAGGCTCTACATAAGGCTGACTATTAAAGTTTAAATTAGAATTCCCCTTTTACATTTGGTGATAAAAATATAAATGAGCAGTTAAATTAATGACAAGTTTTCCATTTGCTAAGACAAGTACCTTCTTAGAGACAAGTTTTCCATTTGCTAAGACATGTACCTTCTTTAAAGACAAGTTTTCCATTTGCTAAGACATGTACCTTATTAAAGACAAGTTTTCCATTTGCTGAAACAAGTACCTTCTTTAAAGACAAGTTTTCCCTTGTCATCTGCAGCATAGCATCCTAGATATTCTTGTATGTCTGTGTGCTCGTGATTATTGACCCTGACACAGACATTACCACTGGACTGGGCCAGCCATGTTATCAGACTGGTCTTTCCAACTGAGGTCTCACCTTGCAGGAGTACTGGGGTGTTGCTAGAAGTAAAGAAAGACTATTAAAGTTATTAAAACCATTTTTTGATCAATTGATACAGTAATTAATATTTGCACACTGCTGTAAAATGTGATCTTGCATTGGGATATTTAACAACATATAATTAATTAGTTGTACATGTCAGAATGTGCCCAACCTAAGTGATGCAATGCATTATGGTCCTATTGGCTTTTCAGCCTTATTTCAAACATGTTTTCAATAATTTAATGAACAAAATAGTGGCATAGTAGGTAAGAAATGTAATTAGTCTTCAATATTTCACAGTAAATGGGAGAATTTGAAAAAAATTTTGTTGTTGTCATTGTTGTAAAGACCTTAAATTTGTAAACTTTATTCCTAAAATAACCTTATTACACTGAATTTCCTTATCTCATCAAATCAAGGTGCCTGTACTTTATAATTAATTAGACCAGACATGTGAGGAAAAAAATAAAGCATTTTTGAAAGATCAATCTACAAATATCTAACTGTAGTCTACAATGTAAAATTATATTTACAATATGTAATTTAATGCTACTCCATGAAGACAACTGGAGAATTTGTAAAGTCAAAACTTTTCAAAAAGTTTGAACCTACCTTGTTGAGATAATGCAAACAAGGTCTATATAATTTGATCAGTTTATTGACATAGGTATCTGACTTAATGACATAGGTATCTGACTTACTGACATTGATATGTGACATACTGATATAGGTATGTGACATATTGACCTATGTATCTGACTTACTGCCATAGGCATCTGACTTACTAATATTGGTACCTGCCACATCACAAACATTTTTCCTAACATGGTCCTTATTACCATTTAAACAATGCAGCGAATTCATTTTATAGCAGTGTATCAACTTTGTGAATTTCATAGCTGCCTCAAACCAGACATCTTGAAATCCAATGAAAGTTGCTCTGCCTGAAAAGAAGGTACATCCACAAAAATATAGGTATCAACAACTCACATATTTTATAAAACTAAACAAAACTGATAGCCAATAGATAAATCTACAGTACTGTATCTTAAAAAATATAAACCTACCCTGCTGAGACTATTCGTGCCAGATCTCTCAGGTTTGCTCGGACAGAGGGTGTCAGGACATAGTTATCTGGGACCCTAGATTCCAGTGTACCCTTTGAGATCCAATAGCCCTCAAACTGTAGGTGTTCAACATCTGGTGGCTTGGGTAATGGTTGTTTCAGTATGGATTTGACATTGGACTTCCCACCCAGTATATGCTGACAGATCAGCTGGTCCACGACAGGGTAGGAGGATCTGTCCAGCTCTGTCAGAAAACTCAGGCAAAAGCTCTGATGATAAAAACACAGCACATGAGGAAAAAGGTTACTGGCTAGGATCTGGGCCAGTGTTATAATTAGTATAACTGGCACATACATTTCAATTATAAAGTTCACTGTTAGGATCTGGGCCAGTGTTAGTATTAGTATATCCTGCACATACAGTTGTATTATAAAGGAATTCTGCAGAACATGGCATCTAGTCTGTGAATGGCATAATGATGATGTAGCATATAAGTTTTATACTATGACCTATTGTAACCAAATCTCAAAGCTGCTGCTGAGGAAGGTATAGAAGTAACAGTCCAAAACCACAAGGATGGACATTAACATAAACTCCATTGTTGTCTCGCCATTCTGAGACAAGACCTATAGGACCTAAACATAAACCCCATTGTTGTCTCACCATTCTTAGACAAGACAGATAGAAGCTTAACATAAATGCCCTTGTTGTCTCACCAATTCGAGACAAGGCCAATAGGACCTTAACATAAACACAATCATTGTCTCACCATTCTGAGACAAAACCTATGGGACCTCAACATAAACCCCACTGTCTGTCTCACCATTCTGAGACAAGATTGATAGGACCTTAACATAAACCCCACTGCTGTCTCATCATTCTGAGACAAGACCTATAGGACCTTATCATAAATCCCACTGTTGTCTCACCATTCTGAGATAAAAGAGATAGGATCTTAATATAAATGTCATTGTTGTCTCACCATTCTGAGACAAGACCTACAGGACCTTAAGATAAACCCCATTGTTGTCTCACCATTCCAAAACAAGACAGACAGAACCTTCACATAAACCTCATTGTTATCTCACAATTCTGAGACAAGACCAATATGACATAACTCCCATTGTTGTCTCACCAATGAGACAAGACTGCCAGGCCTTGCATAGATCACATTATCTCAACAATCACAGACAAGACTGATAGGACTTCAACATAAATCCTATTGTTGTCTCACCACTGATAGGCAAGAAAAATAATGTTTTCTGAAACAGAAATAATATCATAAACCATTCAATCAGAATCTCTCTTCTCCAGTAACAAAAATTATTAAAACATTTGACGTGTGGCATGTGTATGTGGTATGTGTATGCTGAATTTATCATATTGCCCTACTATCCTGGCCTTTCTGAAAATATTTAATAGACAATATTTTTCCCCTTCTACACTTGAATCATTTCCAAATTAGACACACTACACATATTCCTTTGCAAAGTAACTTTTCCACTTTATTCATTGTAAAATTGGACACACTACACATTTTCCTTTGTAAAGTAACTTGTACACTTTATTCAATTTATAATTGGACACACTACACATTTTCCTTTGTAAAGTAACTGCTACACTTTATTCAATTTAAAATTGGACACACTACACGTTTCCAAGCAATGACTACTAACCATACTGTGTTAAAGCACAAGGTCAGGAAAAAAAGTCCACAAATGTTATAAATTCATACAAATATCAACACATTAAAAATATGATGACTGCAATATATGGTATATACCTCGAATACTGTACCACATCTGTGGTGTAATAAATCCACAAAACTGACTTCAATCTCACGTTAAGTACTGGACATGATTTATCTCAAAAGCAATATAGACTTCAATCCCATGTTAAGTACTGGACATGATTTATCTCATAAAAGTAATACTGACTTCAATCCCATGTTAAGTACTGGACATGATTTATCTCATAAAAGCAAACAACAAGTAAACAATTGCAACCACCTTGTGTTGGTAATGGGAGGTAAAGGAAAGGTTGGGAAAGCTTCTTTCCTTAATCTATATGGAATATAAACAGGAAAGACTTATTCAAGAAGTAGTAGTGCAACCTCAATATATTAAAGTGACTGAGAAACATAACCAAAGGAGAAATTCCTTTCTCCACTGAATATATTACCCAGTCATATGAACTTTAAGACAACAGGCAAAAGAAGGTGGAGGAAATGCATGAGCATCCAACCTCTACCACTGTCGTCACCTCATCCAGCCTCTATTGTTCTCACCCCTCATCCTACCTCTCATTCTCACCCCTCATCCAACCTCTACCATTGTCCTCCCTCGTCCAACCTCTACCACTGTCACCCCTCATCCGAACTCTACCATTGTCACCCCTCATCCAACCTCTACCATCATCCTCCCTCATCTAACTTCTACCATTGTCCCCCTTCATCCAACCTCTACCATTATTCTCCCTCATCCAGCTTCTACCAATGTCACCCCTCATCCAGCTTCTAGCACTGTCACCCCTCATCCAGCTTCTACCATTATTCTCCCTCATCCAGCCTCTACCATTGTCACCCTCATCCAACCTCTACCATCATCCTCCCTCATACAACCATTGTCACTTCTCATCCAGCCTCTACTGTTCTCACCCCTCATCCAGCCTCTATCATTCTCACCCCTCATCCAGCTTCTACCATTGTCACCCCTCATCCAGCCTCTATCATTGTCCCCACTCATCCAGCCTCTATCGTTCTCACCCATCATCCAGCCTCTACCATTGTCCCCACTCATCCAGCCTCTATCACTCTCACCCCTCATCCAGCCTCTATCATTCTCACCCCTCATCCAGCCTCTATCATTCTCACCCCTCATCCAGCCTCTACCATTTTCCTCCCTCATCCAACTTTTACCGCTGTCCCCCTTCATCCAGCCTCTACCATTGTCACCCCTTCATCCAGCCTCTAACATTGTCACCCCTCATCCAACCTTTACCATTGTCCTCCCTCATCCAACCTCAACCATTATTCTCCCTCATCCAGCCTCTACCATTGCCACCCCTCATCCAGCTCTACCGTTGTCACCCCTCTTCCTGTTTCTACCATTATTCTCCCTTACCAAGACTACCATTGTCACACCTCATCCAGCCTCTATTGTTCTCACCCCTCATTCAGCCTCTATCATTCTCACCCCTCATCTAGCTTCTACCATTGTACCCTCTCATCCAGCATCTACCATTGTCCCCACTCATCCTGCTTCTATCGTTCTCACCCACCATCCAGCCTCTACCACTCTCACCCCTCATCCAGCCTATATCATTCTCACTCCTCATCCAGCCTCTATCATTTTCCTCCATCATCCAACTTCTACCACTGTCCCCCTTCATCCAGCCTCTATCATTCTCACCCCTCATCCAGCCTCTACCATTTTCCTCCCTCATCCAACTTCTACCACTGTCCCCCTTCATCCAGCCTCTACCATTGTCACCCCTTCATCCAGCCTCTAACATTGTCACCCCTCATCCAACCTTTACCATTGTCCTCCCTCATCCAACCTCTACCATTATTCTCCCTCATCCAGCCTCTACCACTGTCACCCCTCATCCAGCCTCTATTGTTCTCACCCTCATCCAGCCTCTATCAATCTCACCCCTCATCCAGCCTCTACCATTGTCTCCCCTCATCCAGCCTCTACCATTGTCCCCACTCGTCCAGCCTCTATCATTCTCACCTCTCATCCAGCCTCTACCATTGTCCCCTCCCTCATCTAGTCTCTACCATTGTCCCCCCTCATCCACCCCCTATCCTTCTCAGCCCTCATCCAGCCTCTATCGTTCTCACCCATCAACCAGCCTCTGCCATTGTCCTCCCTCATCCAACTTCTACCACTGTCCCCCTTCATCCAGCCTCTACCATTGTCACCCGTTCATCCAACCTCTACCATTATCACTCTCATCCAGCATCTACCATTTGTGGGGTTTATATTTCAGCATAAGACAGAGCTATACATGACAGTCAATAATAATGTAGAACAAATGTTACTGTGTGGACACCATTTTTCTTTCTTTCAATCACAGTGAACTTGGCCTTCAACTTTTTTACTCCTAAATATCGTTACAACTCTATGGTCACAAACTTAAGTAACAGAAAATAAGCAAAACCAACAAGTTTTGTAAAACTCAACAAGCAATTTAATTATTAAAGTGATAAATGAAAACTGTGAGAGAAACTTACAGTATAATGAAATGAATCCAAATTCATCCCTATAAAAGTCTTTGAAATCATAAATGAATGAAAAGTCCCATATAATTTCAATACCAGAAATGTACTGGTCCTCCAAGAACCATGACATTGTCAAGATGGTGTTGTACAGAATTCTTTTGAATAATTTATAACAATTCCAAAATAATATTATTGTCCAAAATAATGAGCACTTTCTATCAATACTGAACAGTCCAAACAAATGTTTTTCCTCTCAAAAAATATATATGTACAACATAAAATATATCTGCAGACTTACATCAGGAATACAACAAGTGTGAATGACTCCAGAAATCTGAATGAAACTGAATGCTTAACTTACACCATAAACTGCAACTGTATTTTACAGTGGACCCCATATGACAACATACACTATTGATTTATGACATACTAAGTCATGATGTACTAAATTCACATGACCTCATGCAACCAATGGTGAAGCCACAGTATTCTTCTCAAAACTTCAATATCCCATCAGTCACTGAGAAAATACATCATAGGTGCCATTTTAAGTATTATTATTATGATTATTATTACTAACTGTCAACATGTACGTAAACAACTACTTATAGATCCTACGCGATTTGTGTTTTTAATAGAACCAAATTATGCACACAATTTATAACAAAAAATATTCTAAAGATTACGAACATAAATAAAAAGTATGAAAATTAAATAAAATCATATTCCTGAAGTTACAGAAAATATAGATATACATAACAATATACAGGCTTCTTCCTTCCCCATGTACTTTTACAAAGTTTGGTAACTGAAGATAGTGGAGAACTAAAGTTATTATGCAGAAACAAAATATGGAAAGGCAGATATGTCAACATTATGCATTACAGTGAATTCTGGGCTCTTTTACTTTTCTCTGGAGATACCGTAATAGCAAGGTTTTAGACTTACCTCATAAAGGGATCTGGCTACAGTTCCACATTGGTTGGAGGCAGCAAACTTAAGGGCTCTACATAGACTTCTCAAACTGCAGATACAAACACAACATCATGCATGTAAGATTTGTATGAAAGAATGAAGAAGCAACAGTGAGTTAAGTATATATGTGTTCTAAAATTTTAAGTTCCCCTTGGTCTCGTACAAATTGGATGCATTAGTTAGCATTGGGCAGTACCCACTTCAACCATCTGATTTACTGCCCATGTTGACTTTACACGTCTGATTCAAATAGTGCCCTGTGTCATTTACTTACATTTCAGCAGTTGCCTTCCTTAGCTAAAGCCTGACTATTTGTCCATATTCCCCATCCCCAAGTATGAAAGTATTAAATACCTTTGGCCAGCCTGTCATGGACCTCACTCCTCCCGGCCTGTTGAAGTTACACAATTTCAAGTGTTTTCAGTGTTCAATTTACCCGCTTGAAGAAACATTAGTGTCCATGTCATCAGACAAGCTATTGACCTCTATGCAAGCTACAGCATCGTTTTTGTTTACCAACCTGAAGCAACATTAGTGCCCAATGTCATCAAACAAAATGTTGACCTCTCCCCAAGTTATAAAGGTGTTTTCTGTTTACCAACAGGGAGCAAATTGTCCAGGGCTGTTCCAGTATAATGTACATGGGACCCAGGGAAGATACTTTTAATATAGAATAGTCACCCATTGATGCATTTTAGAATTTTTTATTGTTTTCTTATGAACTCTGGGTAATCTGAGTACCCTAGCATATATTTTCAAAAAAGTGTCTTCTCTGGGTACTGTGTATGTTTAAATGGAACAAACCTCAGTAAACAATAATGTTAGAAATATAAAGTGTCACTAAATCTTAAATCCAGCAAGATAAAAATGTTGTCTTTCAGGTGTATATATCATACTAAGGGAACAAATTCTTACCCATTATCTCCCCTTTGCCTCCACTAGGTGGTGCTAGTTTCAGACCTGCCAACCCTGATAAGACCATCTCAGTAAAGCAGTCTTCTTTACGTTTTACCAGTTTTCAGTAAGGTGTAACAAAATATCAAACTGCTATTGTAAAACTGGAAAAAGAATTTAAAAGTTCGGCATTCGAAACATGCAGGGACGGTAAACATTATGTTCAACTGAAAAGTTTGTAAAGTACATATAGTTCTTATTTACCACTAGTAAAGTTGCACAAACTTCAGTTTTAAACCCTATACAGCTCAGTGGCTTGTTACTATTTCTCAACTTGACTTAAGTCTTGGAGATTTTTTTTCCATTTCATATGACAACAGCAATCAAATCTCCCCCCACGAGACATACTCAAATTCACGTGATGTCCAACAAACATAATTGTGTCCCTTCCTGCTTTTATTCACAAGAATCTGAATATTCCTTTTTATTCTTCTGTGCTGATTATTAACATTTTTTAAGAGGCTTAATTTCTGTTTTGTTTTCAACATGCATCACATGCTGAATGCCATTTATAAAAATTCTATCATCAACAGTTTGATCATGCAGATGCTTCACATGAAAAAATATGTATAGTTTAAAGCATTTGAGGTACTGATTGCTGGAAAGTTATTCTAGTTCCTTACCAATTCCACTAATTCTACTATGAAACCCGGATCCAAATCAAACACAGATGAACCAATTATCCGGATTTTTCAGCAACAATCATTTTTCCGTAGTTTTTGTTTTTATTCTGTATTTAGTCCATATTTTAATGGTAACTTTCATTAGACTTACAGCAAAATCATAAGGGTTGGCAGGTCTGTAGTTTATGCTAAGTGACACATCATTGAGTGTGCTTGCATTTGCTGGAGGGTATGGGGAGTTTACTAGTAATGTGATTGAATAAGTATTCTTCTTGAAACATAGATGTTCCTAGATTTACTATAAAATACAGTTTGATTTCTCCTTCAAATATATCCACCTGTCTCATTCAAGTTAGGAGAATATAAAGGAGGAGGAGAAAATGAGCATCCAACCTCTAGCATTGGTCTACTTTGAGGGAAGCATGTCTGAGTTACCTACAACCCACTCTCCTAATATGCAGTAGAACAATTGAGTCACATGACCAAGACCACATCTCTTGGATAAAGGATGACATTCAATTTGACCCAAAACAATTTAAGTGAATCCATCAATCCATGCCCATGAAGATGATGTTCTGACATGAAAATGTTCTGATGACCATCTGGGCTCTAGTTACTAAATCCACCAGACTCTATTCACATCTCTGTGATGCAAGATCTCTGAGATAAAAACTTCAGGTTGATTGTACATGCCAGCCAATGGTTTCTGTTATATATTGTACCAAAACATTACATTTTAAGACCTGACAAAATTCATGAGTAGAAATTTTCATGAATTCAGCCATAGACTATGCCACTAATTCAGTCTGCCAGGAATGTGTCTGATCTGGACAATTATTTTGTACCATGAGCACCAGCTATGCAAACTCCCATGAACATACTCGAAGAATTCAATAAGGCAATGTGGGACAATGCTACTCATGCTGAGCAAAAATGAAGGGGAGGTAACGGAAAGAGTTTCTTCCCTTTGTCTATAAGGTACATAGACATGAAATATGAAATTCTTGTCTTTCTGGAATTCCTCGATTTGAGAGGTAGTGAAGCTTGTATTCCTAATGTTGATTTGATTGGCAAATGAATCCAAAGGAGAAAGGTCAGCATTGCAGGCCATCATTCATCCAATCAAAAACCTCCCCTCTGATAACCTGGTAGAACTTAACAAGAAAATGCATACACACTCTCCACCACCAATATTAAAGTAATATTTTTGTTCACCAACCTGAAGAAAGGGCGGTGTCCTGTACCATCAGTCAGTCTGTCAACTGCCTCCTTTCGGACAACTTGGTAGAACTTGACAATGCCTTCCACCTGACCTGTGCTCAGACTCAAACCCCTCAGATAGTCCCCCACCAAGATCTTCAAGTCCTGTTGCCCCTCTAGTTCATCCACAAACAACTCTGTAAACCTTAAGCAGAGGAATTTTTAAATCTTTGTTACGTAACCTCAAATTATCCCATGTGTCACTTAAGAGACTATACTGATGAGGGTTGATCATATCAAATTCTCTACCCAATTCATGGTCATGATACCAATTAATTTTTCAAGAAATGGATGCAATCTACTAATTAGATACCATTATTGTCCAAGTCTATGTAAGTAAAAGAAAAACCTGATGCTAATACATATTATGTGTATGATATTAAACATACAAGTTTTAAAATCCAAGTTTAAGTTTTTCAACTGTTTCCAAGTAATTTAAAACCAACAATTAAAAGTTTACCTATTTCTTATCCCTGGTGTCAGGTCCTTCTTGCCCACATCGGTTGCAGGATTCATGCAGGCAAACAACCTGAAGTCCTTGTGCCGAACAACAGGTTCCATGTCACTACAACAAATTGTTACATAAAGTATGTTGGGTTTTTTTAGTTGTTCATGGGTTGAAGAATGAAACTATGTGTGTCTAAAGCACAATGGAATACCCTGATGAAAAAAATGCTTGTCTTCTGAACAAATATAACTTAAATAGCTGAAGGTACATAACTCAAGCACCTGTTAATTGTTAGATGGTAACCTGGTATTGAAGATGTATTCCAACATAATGTAGATTCATTTGGATATTTGTGTCATCTACAAATGACATTTCCCCATGATTCCCATCTTAAAAATTCTCCTTCTAAAAGTACCCTATACTGCATCACTCTCAATTTTCATACACCTTATGCTAGTATCCTTTGGTCCATTATTCAATTTTCATACTATCTGTGCTAGTATCCTTTGCTCCATTATTTAATTTTTTATTCTACTTATGCTAGTATCCTTTGGTCCATTATTCAATTTTTATTCTACTTATGTTAGTATCCTTTGATCCATCACTCAATTTTTATTCTACTTATGCTAGAATCCTTTGGTCCATTACTCAGTTTTCATACTACTTATGCCAGTATCCTTTGGTCCATCACTCAATTTTCATACTACTTATGTTAGTATCCTTTGATCCATCACTCAATTTTTATTCTACTTATGCTAGAATCCTTTGGTCCATTACTCAGTTTTCATACTACTTATGCTAGTATCCTTTGGTCCATCACTCAATTTTCATACTACTTAAACCATATGGTCCTACACTCCAAAATTTATATACTACTGATATTATACCTTATTTCCACAGTAACAAACATATTAAATACATAAAAATTTGAAGTATCAAATGGCACAGCTATGCAACTTGCTTGACATGTACACCAAGCTTGGTTGAAATATCTTGAATGGTTTTGAAGTTACATGTATGCTCAAGAAAGATAACATTTATTGGCAAAGACCCACAGAAAGAGCAATATAGTCACAGCTACCCCCCCCTCCACATTCATATAACATAATGGAGAGTTGTTGTTGTTGTTGTTGTAGGGTTTAACGCCATTTTTCAGCACGCGATAGGCGATACATGGCGGCCAGTATTAATGGTGGAGGAAGAACCCGGGAAAACCCCAGAAAGAACCACCGACCCACGAGAAGCTACTGGCAAGCTTTCTCACATACCCACATTGGCTGAATCCGCATAATGGAGAGGATATAAAGAAACCAACAACAACAAGACGGAGTCATCTATATTTCCTGCCTTGCAAAACTGGCTAAAATGAGTCAGAATTATCTGTCCAAGATTTCAAAGTTTGAAAGTTTATAGTTACAAATTATGTGAAGATTTATTTGTACTTAACTCTATATAAGAATTTTAAAAAATCAGACATTTTACTTCCTGGTGTGATACTACATTATTTTAAAAAATCTGATCAGTCATTTTGCGAACACAACAGAACAAAACTTACTCAGTCTTAATCATCAAGGCATTAATCATGTATTCTTTAACTGAGTCAAACAGCTTTGTGACCCAGACTATTTCTGGGGCTTTGGATTAAACAGCTCCGTTTCAGTGACTGTTCTTACAGTCATCAAGTACTATAATTTTAAAAATGTATGTAATATCTGGAATTTAAACCAAATGTATAGGTTTTAATGACTGACCACGCCATCATACAACTTGAACTCTACTTACGATACAAGTAATATGCTGACAAATTTGGACTTCATGCTTAACATTAAATTACTTTGTATAATTTGAAATTTGAACACATTCTGAAGTTTCTTTATGCATTTAATTGAAGAGACAGTATAAAAAATATGCAAATATGCTGCTTTTTTCTAGAGCTCAGTAGTCATCATGAGTTTTGCTCCATATATTAAGGTGTGAAGTTGGATGAATGAAGAGCCAGAAAATGTACAAACCTTTAAAATACTGAGACTGAAGACCTGTTCGTAGCAAAAGACATATCTACAGTACGGTCATCATGGGTTCAAAGCTTCTTCTTCAGCAACTACATTATCCAATCATCAAACCTTAGGAATATGAACACCACCTCATAAATCCAGCCCTTCCAAGTTAAGTTTAAGCTATAAAAGAACTCAAACATTCTCTGTCCACACAAATGAGAGTCAGATTAGAGTGATCTCCCCATGGGTATAGAGGCTGGCACCAAATCCCATCCATACTTCAGCTACTAATTCCACTCATGTTAGGAAGCATGCTTTTTTTGAGAGCACAAAAAAATATTATCAAGTGTTATTTTCCACACCATGGAGTGAGTTGAATGAGTTTCTCACATAGAGAAGTATACACCATTTATATTTCTAACTATTCCTTGATCTATTCTTTCTAAGATGAAATTTATCTAACTTTATTTGAGCACCAAATGCATTCTGTAAAATCTGGTCAAATTCTGTTCAGTGTAGAAGAGGTCATTTAAAGGGTTTTCCATTATAAGTAATGCTGACTGAATTTGATAGTAAACCATCATCATTTGTATAAATTTGAAAACCCTTGCTAAAAAAATTCTTTTGTGTCAAGTTTGGTTAAATTCTATTCAACTGTATTGGAGAAGTTGTTTTAAATCTTTTCTATTTTGAGTAACAGTAGCAGTATGTGATGGAATAATAGCATCAATTATTACATAATTTAAAGGCTTTTATAGCAGGATGAACTGTGTCAAGATTGATTGAAAGTGGTCTGGTGGTTTTTAAGTAGTAGTTGAAAATGGTAATTGTTGATCGATGGAAGACAGGTCTTCTTTTTTTGGTAATTTGTGGCCATATTTGATTTTGAATTATTTGTGTATACTTGAAAGGTCTTCATGCCATTAAGCTTTTTGAGAAATTTGAACAAATTTTATTCAACAGTTTAATGGAAAAAGTCAATTAGAGTTTTAGTAACAATGACACCATTTTACGGTGTATCAACACCATTTGTAAAAAACATTTAAAGACATTTATGGCAGGTTTGGTTGAAATTGGTCTGGTAGTATTTAAGATGATGATAAAAATAGCAAATGTTGAAGGACACAAAATGGTGCACAACTCATATCATAAGGTTACTTCAACTTATTGCCATGTGAGCAAATAATGAAGGCACTGTTAAGAAAATAAAAAACATGGTATTCACTACAACATTTCCCAAAAGTGACAATACCGATATTGAGCTGACTACATTTGTTCTAAGATTTAAATAGTCAAGATGCAGCAAAAACCCAAAATCCAAAACCACCTACCCTCTTTCCATCAGTACAACTGATCCTTCTGAACTTTCCAACAATCCTCCAAGACATTCCAGGGTTTCAGCTGTGGCCAAGTTAATTTCATCTAGCAACACCCAGTCCCCTAACCTCAAGGCTTTCACCAGTGTTCCCTGGATGAAAAGATTCGGAATGTTTACACACACAACCAGATCTCCAATCTATTTGGCTTTTATCAAAATGCTCAAAACATTTAGTGCAGTATCCTGCCCCTACATGTACAGAATATCCATGAGTTGGCAGGCGTGTCCTATTACAAGAACTACAAGTAACTAACATTACTTTTATCTACTGGGTAAAAATATGGCACCTATATATTACTGACTATTTCCAGTACCAATGAAAATATGGCATATATGCTTTTTGACTATTTCCAGTATCGATGAAAATATGGCATATATACATTTTTGCTATTTCCAGTATTGATGAAAATATGGCATAGGTACATTTTTGACTATTTCCAGTACCAATGAAAATATGGCATATATACATTTTTTGCTATTTCCAGTATTGATGAAAATGTGGCATAGATACATTTTTTACTATTTCAAGTACTGATGACTGTTTGCACTAGACGTATGAAATACAAACCCTGAAACTAATAATGTTACCAAATCTGCATTTGTGTTTCACTTACATCTGAATTTTAAATTCATTTTCTTGGCTTTCCATTTACATTTATGTTTCAGCTATCATCATGTGATTTTTCATTACAGTCTCAGAAATGCCTTTTGGATATAGCATTCATTTGAAACAAAATGGAAATGCATGTACTTAATCTAGGTTTTCCATTTTCAAGTGCATTGAACATAGATAACTACTGCTTTCATGTCTTGTCTTATTAAAACAATGCTTTAAAACAATAGCAAATATATAAAATGCAAAAGACAGCACTGAATTCACAAAAAATTTAAATATAACTGGAACTGCAATAAACTCAGAAATACAGTTGTGGCGTATTTGTATTTGCTAACAAATTTTACTTCTTATTTTGTTTCATTCAAATAAAAATTATATACATACAGCCATGGATAAAGTCATCTCCTTCCTGTCACATCACCCACCCCTATGCACTCCCAAGTCCCCCAGAAAGAGGACAATAATCTCCTTCCTGTCATATCACCCACCCCTATGCACTCCCACGTCCCCCAGAAAGAGGACAATACTCTCCTTACTGTTACATCATCCATCCCTATGCACTCCCCCATCCCCTTGAAAGAGGATCAAAATTATGAGAATGTTGATATGTTAATTAGATATGGTTGCAATTGTACAAATTACTCCCAAGGACAATTCATACCCCAAGGATTTTAATTTTCAGTCAATATCTTTATGGAGGAATCATGTCATATATGCATATACATACCACAACATCCACCTGCAAAGGTACTGAACTACATAATACTTAAATTGCTGCTGAAAACCATGGGAACAATTATCCACAGCAAAATCAATCAATTAATCAGTTAGAGGACACAATCACCTCTATAAAAGTGAAGGCCAGTGTGTTCTCAATTTGTTTGACTTGAATTTGGAGCTTCTTCAGACGATGTCCCATACACTCCCACCGCTTCAACATTTCTGGATCTGCATACAAAATTAAAAAGTGAAACAACCCTTCAAACAATCTATCTGTACATGAATAGAGGGTCACACTATCATACATGGTTGTCTTTCTTTTTAAAAGTTCATAGTAAAAAATCCAATATTGTCATTTTTCCATGATAATTATATACACAAGCAATTATTTCAGTAACAAAGTATAATGGCAAGGACCTTGGTTCTCTTTTTGCAAATAAGGCAATATAATATGTCTAAACAAAATTAAACCAACATAAGCTAGGCTTGGTTTCACTATGCCACACTTTAAATGACTGTGAGATAAAAAAAATGATAACAGATCTCATCCATGCATGCTGAACTAGCAAATAACCAAAAGGGTGTTCTGGCTACATCACAAGCACCATGCCATGTTCTTAGTATCACCTGATCCAGGGGCAAATCCCATGTAATTAGTCATTACTCTCTACACTGGCTGCCATCTTGTGAAGGAATCCATGAAAATGTTCATATAGTCCAATGAAATTACTTTAATTATTGATATGATCTTTTATACCAACCATTATACTGGAAAATACTAAAACTAATCTCTGAAATATAAACTGTTTGCAATAAAAACAAAAATAGCAAAAACGTCAGTAGAACGGATCTTTATTTAACTTTACTTTTAGGTGATGTTTCATCTGTAACTGAAATTCATTCACTGCAGAACATTACATTTCACCTGCTAAACATTTTTTGGCTGTCTGTTGTAAGATCAGTGCCCATGCTTGCAGATGATTCAGGTGAAATAGCTATGCTCAAATGTGCATAAAAACTAAAGCTGATATGCCTTTACTTGAGAGAATGTCTTCACAAATCCCCTTTTTCAGGCCATTAAACGGTTTTACCATTCTGAATATGATATTATCTCTTGCATCTTTCTTACATTCCATGAGCAAAGTAAAACAGTTTAAACACAGTATTTCATGCTTTCTGAGTCATTCCGTATGTCTGCAATTATGTTTCAGTTGGAGATTTCTGCTAAAAATTTAAACAAGCTTGAAGAAGTGAGCAAAATATTATACATTTGTAGCCAAAATATTATACATTTGTAGCCAATAAATATTATATATTTGTAGCCCAATCATGAACAATTATTACTCTACGGAGGTCAGTTGACCAATTACTAGTAAAGGAAAACATGTTTATTTCAAATTTTATCCTGCAAAAGTATGAAGAAAGAACTTGTACCACAATGTTACCTTTTATTTTTTGCACTTAAAAATAAAACAAGTCTGCTGAATCAAAACTGTAGTTTGTTTATTCTTTCATAAAGTTTTATGAGTACTTCATTTGGCTTCTTAATTTTATGTCCATAATTCAGCAAAACTAAAGTTTGAAGCAACTTTGGTAAACATTCTAATTTTTTACCACTCGACACCTACTTTGAAAGAAAGAGAATACACTGGTACTATTTAAAAGGTTTCAGTGCTCATTAAATAAATATGATTAGTAAATTGTAAAAATCAGCTTTCTTGCCAAAAATAACACCCACCTTTGTCTACTTTCTGAATGGCTGCCTTGTGTGTATGCTCAATTAATGTAAACAGGTTGGCCCACTGACGGTGAGAGAAACACTCCTAAAAATAAATGATTAAATAAAAGAGTCAAAGGCTAAAAATAAAACAAGACAAAGGCAACTGATAAAACAAGATGAAAGAAGACAGAATGCTACAGTAAAGCGAAATTGTCCATGCATTATTTTCAGTTATTAATCATTTATTCCCTTTCCATCACTCCCATTCCATCACTTAATCTCACTAGCCACAGCTCCAGGGAATGGACCAATGCATAGTAACCACTGACATTCAGGCCAAATAAAAAAGTATGTGTGGTTCTGGGTACCCAACCAATTCTATTTTTTCCTGCCAACCCTACATTTACTTTTGGGAAAAATATCATAAATTTTGAAGAAAAACAATTCAGGGCTAAAACATAACAAATGAATTTATGATTTAAGTTAAATTCAGGATGCAAATGATGCTTATTTTCGAGTTTATGTTTCATTTAAATACATCCTGACTAACAAAAAAATAAATGTTTGTAGTGACCATTTTTCTGATCATCGGCAATTAAGCTGAAATTTTCTGGGGAGAGAACTAACAAAGTGATATACCTACTTGTATGTGACCAAGGAACTTGGCATTTTGTTTCATGGAGAAAGTTTGGCAAAACAGCAGCTCAAAATCCTCTATGAATGGCTTGATGACATGTCTCAGATCAACAGGCTTGAAACTAAAAGTGTAAATAGCAATAAACAGCAGCAAATCAAAAGTGGGTTTGTTAAATTTGAAATACTAAACGTATATAATTGTTAAAGAGATTTCTGTAGTAACATGATAAAAATGGTGGCATATTACATAGGATCAGTATGCTTCCTCTGTACAGTAACAAGTTAGAGCACCACAAAGAGTACATTTTATACACCTGCCAAGTGTTTAATAACTAGTGGGGCATAGCTGTCTCTGTAAAGTAACAAGTTAGAGCACCACAAAGGGTACATTTTATATACCTGCCCAGTGTTTAATAACTAGTGGGGCATAACTGACTATAAAGTAACAAGTTTTAGTACCACAAAGGGCCTACCTCATGTTTAATAACCAGAACGACATAGCTGCCTCTGTACAGTAACAACTCTGAATTAAGTGACTAAATTAGAGGAAACAAGTGAGGATCAGCAAAGAAGCAAGTTTCTTGAACTAAGATGAGAATGAGTTGTGAGTATTACAAAGAATGGATTATGTTATCCTCTGCTTCATTTCTTCACTGAGAAATAACAAGATTTCTGCAGGTTGTTTCTTACCCACTCTGACATCAAATGAATGAATCTTGTGTGGCAAATGCCTGGAATGATGAACTAATTAAACATATATCATTTAGCTTTGTCATTTTAAGGCACAGCAACACAAATATAGGTTATTTTGTGCCAAGGAAATTGGAGTCAAGTGACTGGCCCAAGGACAAACCACTGTAGCTGACTCAGGCTGGTTAGATAGTAGGATTTGAACCTGCACCCTTTCAGTCAAAAATCCAGAATGCTAACCACAGATTTAGCATGACTTCCCCAAATGACACCAAGACTCCCCCAATGTCAAAGAACTGACACAAGCTCCCACAACATCATAGGAACTGACACCAAGACTCTCCCAACATCAGTGGAAATGACACTAACACTCCCTCAACATCAAAAGGAAATGACACCATGGCATCCCAAAGTGAAAGGAAATGACATCAAGACTCCCCAAAGTCAAAAGAAATTACACCAAGGCTCCTCCAAAGTCACAAGAATTTATATAAAGACTCCTAGAGTCAAAGAAAATGACACCAAGAAGACAACATGTGTAAAATAATCTGGGTATCTCTGTCATTTGACAAATACTTCATTGAATTTGACAAAAATGAGAATATTGAACTACTTTGGATTACTTTGAGCACAATGGACTTTCATATGAAATATCAAGAATGCCAGCATGCTAATCCTACAAGTCAATCTCCTTCCTACTTACCCTCCCAGTAAATCAGCACTGTCACTCTGCTGGTTCATGTTAATCACATGAAGTCTATGCCCTGTAAAAATATACAAGAGTATGCTAAACTAGCAGTGCCATTATATATACACACACATACATATATACACACACAACCTGTTTCAGAGGACACCTCCACAAATATGACATCTACCTACAAAAGTCAGTCATAAATTCATGTCCCTAATTTCACTTTCAATTTTAGCCTCTATATCAAGGATACCTCTTGCTAAAGGACAAAACTTTAGTCAAAAAGTATCCTTTATAGACAGGTTTCACTGTAAATGTTATTCAGTCAAACCTGTCCAAATAATCACTTTTACTCAGTGGTCACCTGTTCATAGTGTTTCCTAACCAAACAATGGTCTATCCCTACTTTAAGTGGTCACTGACACTCAACTACAGCAGTGACCACTCATTCTTTTGCTTCATGAGGAAGGCATGGTTTACAAACAGGCATATGATGTGTATCTATTTATGTACAAACATTTCTTATCTCACTTTACTCACCAGACTCCAGTCACATTAACAGTGTAACTCAAAGGTGTCACTATGCAAAATTTGGTAACAGTACTCTTGCTCAGAACATAAATTTGGGAAAGAACCACATATGCATAACTTATGATTTTGTTTGACAGTGTGCATAAAACAATCTTGATATTGTAATAATAATAATAATAATAATAATAATAATGGTCCATTGTATTTCTCAAAAATCAATTTTAAAACATGTACCTGTCTACAGAGGCCACCTGTGTGCAATGGCCAGTTTTGCCTTTCCCATGAGTAGCCATTAGTGACAGGTTTTAATGCACATTGATCAGGCTCAAAAAACATATTCAAAAGTAGGTTGCAAAAAAAAAATCAGAAAATATCTTAAAATCAAATTACCTCTATTCAGGCATTCAATCTTATGTCATTTAAGGATTCCAATACCCTAACTGAACTTAAGGCTTGGTAAGTCATTCAAATCATGATGCATTGTTGTTAAAATTAGCCTTCCCCCTGTCAATTAAACAGACGTAATGCAAGCCTCAATAATTCAAAAGGTTTCAACACTGGAGTTACAATGCCTTGCTAGGCAAGTGCCTAACAACTTTCAAGTCCATAAAAAAATGCTTTGTTACAATTCTATGGTCTAAGTGAAAATATAAAATTAACTTACAGTATTGTGAAAGAAATCCCAAATAATTCTACACAAGTCTTAATGATTAATTTTTCTCAATAAACTTTAGTGGTATTCCACAAAAACAAAAATAATTCAGTGCTGGAAGTGTTGATGTGCCTGTTGTAGCCTGTGTTGTAGTGATGTGCCAACAGTCTTTTGTTGAATCACAATAATACAATCCAAGAATATATCCTTATCTGAATTTCACTACAAAATCCAAGCCTCTATTTCCAAGAATGTTATTTTTGAGCACTTTGTATTTCAGAGAATAACTTAGTTAAATAATCTGAATAGATACATTCAAACCCAAATGACATTGGACACAACAATAATACAACTGACTCTGTTCAGATCTTACAGCATGAATGAATAACTTCTAGAGAAAGGTTCCATTACATTAGTCTTTGGGGCTATTCAAGAAAAAAAACAAAACTAATACAACATGAAAGGAATATTTTGTTTTGTTGCCCGCTGTCAGTTCATACAGCTGAAATTTCATGGGTGGTGTGTGAATGAAAAGTGCCTTCCACCTCATCATTATTTTGAACTGTCTTTGGAATTAACTCTTAGCGTAATTCATACCTAACTGCTCAGCCAAATACTGCACTACAGATGTTTTTCCTGTGCCTGTCTCCCCCACCAGTAATACTGGTTCCTGATGATACACACATACCCCGACTCGCTCAAGCAGAGCAGTGGACTGACGAGTGAAGGAAAACAGGTTTCTCTGCCTAAAACACATTAAAATATTTCTTAGAATAAATAGCAAAGAATAATCAACACAAAACCTAAATAACCTGGATACTTGTAAATTAATGGAATAATTTTTTTAACAATAATTTTGAAAATCAATGTTATCACACTGTCAATCCCAAAATCTTCCATGTTTTAAAGCAGGAGTCGACAACCTATTTTACACAGTGTGCTACTGTTTTCCAGATTAGCGTGTGCCACCAGTAAAAGAGTAACACTGTTAAAATCGAGATTTTGGCTGCCCTTCGTGTGCCACACAAAACCTCTTGATGTGGCAACTTGTGGCATGCATGCGGTAGGTTGCCAACCCGTTTTAGACCATATTTTCATCTAGATGCAACATTATAGATTTTTATTTCTCACCATCTAAAATACTATTACTTTCACAGAAGATGCTTTTATGTGTGTTTGTTGGTTTCAAAGGCACTTTTAACATATTATTGACTAACTCATGCCAAGGCAATGTAAGTTAAGTGCCTTTCCAAGGACACACTTGACTCAATGAGATAGCCAACCTGGGCATGTACTCAACCCATGACCCTTGGATTTATTAGTCCAACTCTCTACCAACTGAGCTACCGTGACATCCTGACATTAAATGCGTATACTGTACATGTCTGTAGACAAAATTAGGAATAAGTATAGATAGCTTATTAAGTAAAAACTTCTAATGGACTGGTTACATAGCTACAACCTCAGAAACCCTAAAAAAGCTGAAAATTTAGGGAAGAAATCATCTCCCCATTTAAAAAAAGGGGGAGAGTTATATTCTAAATACAGAAGAAATTTATCAAAACTGAAAGGATGGGCTTGCAAATATGATGTAATCTGCACACATCTGTATGATTTATCAGCACAATTTGTAGGAAATTAGTATGAATCCTGAAATTTATGTGAAATTAGTGTGAATCTTGACATTTGTATGAAATCAGAGTGAATCCTGATATTTGTATGAAATTAGTGTGTGAATCCTGACATTTGTAAGAAATCAGAGTGAATCTTGAAATTTGTATGAAATTATTGTGAATCTTAATATTTGTATGAAATTAGTGTGAATCCTGACATCTGTATGAAATTAGTGTGAATCCTGACATCTGTATGAAATTAGTGTGAATCCTATAATTTGTAAGAAATTAGTGTGAATCCTGACATCTGTATGAAATTAGTGTGAGTCCTATAATTTGTATGAAATTAGTGTGAATCCTACAATTTGCATGAAATTAGTGTAAATCCTGAAAATCTGTATGGAATCAAATTCTGCAGCTGCACATCCAAGAAAAAACCCTGCAACCAAATTGTATTCTTGCTGAGGAAGGAAGGATAAGAAGGGTTTTGTATAGCACAATGTCTCACATTCTAAATAGGGTTTGTCTTCGTACACACAACTTCTAATTCTGTCTCACAAAATCTTACTGCCGACATTCTCATTGCTAGAAGAATTACAAATATTACTGAAACTCTACAGGCGAAATCAAAACCATCCATCTAGGAGCATACAATCATTATATGGACCTAAAATGTCAAGAAGATATCTCTTAGTGCTTAATATTACTGCTATAGCTTATCTTGGTCTCAACTGATATCTAGTTTTCCTGTCAGTTTATAATCATGATGGCACCATCACTTGTCCAAATGACTCATCTGCATTTAGCATTCAGAAGATGCTGCATACATATAGTAGTAAAAACTCCAAAGTACCTTTTGTTCAATCCTGCTAATTCTTCACTTTTTCTGGGCAATGTCACTCGCCCAACTGTAAATGTACTGGATGAAATGCTGACATCTGGCTTGTGCATGTAACAAAAGTACTCAGCCTAGCAATAAATGTGGTAGAAATTAGTCGATTTAGCCAAGACTTTTATTTCTATTATGTGAAATATGACTCCCATTAATCTGCATTTTATAAACTCCAAGGTATTACCTATAAGAAAAATATAAAAATAGCATAAAGCAGTTTAATTTTTTACCAAAATATTTTACTATAGACTGATAAATCAACAAGACATAAACTCATAAAACTGTTTGAGGTTGGACAAATAATCTGAAAGCTTCATGTGCTCAGAACAATTGTGTAGCCAATTAACATAAAATGGGCTTTTTGAGCTATCAATTCTCTTTACAGGAACTTGAATAGATGTTTCCTCAAACATAGTTAAACTTGGATAATTCTTCTGCTTGCTCAGCAAAACTACCAAACAATGGGAAATTTCCATACTGTCAATACTGTGCTTCATCAACATGAACTACCAAACAATGGGAAATTTCCATACTGTCAACATTGTGCTTGTAAAAAAATGTTCATGCTGCATTCTCATAACTTTGTAATTTTCATTCATTTTCCATAATATATGAAACATTTACTTGTAAAGTCATGGAATTATGCATAACTAAGCTATTGTAAATTAAAAATTAAGTCACAAAGTCAAAATAAAACAACTATCTGTAGAAATGTTCCAAGGATTTTAATTAACAAAAATAAATACTCCAAATATGTCAATACAACACAGGTGCCCCTACCATTATGATGCAATTCAAGGGCAAAATCCTGAGTCAAACTGAAGTCATAACTCCATATAATTTTTCTGTAAATTGGTTAAAATCAAATGTGACCTGGATTTTGTTAATGTAAAATCTCATACCAGATTTTTTTTTCAAGCCAAAAAGCCCTACAAAAGTTACTGAGCAGAAATTTAAAGGCAATTTACAATGTCAATTAGGTCTGCATAAAGTAAAGCCTCATACCATATATATTTCAATCAGTCAAGTCCTTCAATAGTTGCTGAATGGGAAATAAAGGGCAAACCTTCAAGACAAACACAAGTCATAATTTAAAATGTTTGCCAGAAAAAATTAAAATCAAATCTTACCAAGGATGTGTTACTGTAAAGCCTCATGACATTTGCTCACAATCCATGAAATCATTCAAGATTATTGAGCAAAACCCAAAGTGCAAAGTTCAAAGTCAAAATGGGGCCATAACTTAAAAGATTCTGCTGTAAAATGTTGAAAACCAAACTTGACTAACATCTTAATGTAAAGCCTCATACCATATTTTAATTCAAACTATAAATTCCTTCCAATGTGACTGACTTGAATAAAAGGCAAAGTCAAACAGAGGCCATAACTTTTTTGTAAAATGATGCCAGAAAACAGTGAAACTTGAACTTAACTGCTCTGTTAATGTAAAGCCTTATGTCAAATCAAGTTTAAATTTATGAAATTGTTCAAAAGTTACAGAGCAGAAAACAAAGTGTCAAATTCTACATCAAACAGGTGCTACAGCCCTGTAGAATTTTGCCAAGATAAGAAGAACAAAATGGAACTTTTTCTTCTAAAGCCTCACTCCAAATTCAGCTTCAACCCATCAAGTCCTTCGAAAACAGAAACAAACTTCACGGCAGATGTGACATGACATGACATGATGAACATAATAACACTATATAACCCCACTAGGGATGGAAACTGACCTTGACCTTGGTTATGTTAAGCTTGGCCCCGATTGCTTCAGCTAAGGAAAGCCGTTTTGCAGGATTTGATAGGCAGAAGACAAAGCAGTCCAGAGCCTCTTGAAACACCAATGTCCCAGTAACTGCAGATGAAACATCAAAATCCCCTGCAATTCTGGCACACCAGTTCATCAGATCCCTGCAAAATGAGATAGAGATGTAGTCTAAGTTTAGAAACAAATTAAGCCTTTCCAAGAAAACTACCAGCAAGTCAACAAGAGTCAACTACAGATGACATGTCCCCAGGTCCCATGCTAATGTAAAGACTCCTATTGAAAGTCCCTACTCTCCATGTACAGTTGGCGAGCTATGCCCTGTAAATGTAAATCTTTATATACAGTCACACAGATATATATAACAATACTTAAATCATCTTGTATTACAAAGACAGTGGGGGGGGGTGCATAAAAAAGGGAAGAAAAAGTTCACTAATTTAGTCTTAGGAGCAATATCATAAAATATAAATTCTAAATGATATACAGGATAACTTGAAAGAGGTCAAGCATCAGAGGCCAAAATGTTTGGTCTAACTTTTAGTCTGTAGTTTTGTTAGATTGCAAAATAATAATAGACTGGACTGTCATTCAAGTAAATGATAATAGAGCTATCAGTCTTACTGATACTGGGACTGGATATGTCATTCAAGTAACTGATGTTTCGAGTTATCAAGTTTTACTGATAATGGGAGTGGACAAGTCATTCAAGTAAATGATATTAGAGTTATCAAAGTTTTACTGACACTGGGACTGGACATGTCATTCAAGGAACTGATATTAGAGTTATCAAAGTTTTATTGATACTGGGACTGGGCATGTCATTCAAGGAACTGATATCAGAGTTATCAAAGTTTTATTTATGCTATAATTAGACAAGTCATTCAAGTAACTGACATCTGAGTATTTTACTGCATGTCTTACAATCTTTCACATAAAATGAGTCAAAAGCGTAAAAAAACTATTTAAATACATTGCTTCATTTGAACAAGATGACCATGACCTTAATGTGAGTATGCCCCCAAATTTCAATAATGAGGCAATTACAGACCAGCTAACCCTCAAAACCTCAGTAAGGCAACTGACTGTCTTCCATAAGTTAGACCAGTTTTAGTAAGGTGTAACAAAGTATTATGTACTGCTATTTTCAAGTTGGGAAACATGCATTTATAAATTCAGAAGTGTGTTTCAAGATTGATGCAGCAATGGGAAACATTCTGTTGAACTTAAAAGTTTGTGAAGTACATTTAGACCTTAATTACCTCCAGTACAGTCTCACAACTGCAGTTCCAAACCCTATGAAGCTCAATGGCTTCTTGGACCTCTCCTCTAAACTCAAGATACTCCTTGACCTTTTTTCCCCCAATTTCACATAGCAATGAGAATTATCTCTCCTCGCCATGTGATGTACACAAATCAATGTATAGTGTCCAATAAACATAATTGTTGCCCTTCCTAGTTTTTACTTCCCAAGAAACTGAATATTCCTTTTATTCTTCTGTACCGACTATTAAAACATTTTAAGAGGTTTATTGTCCCTATAGTCTTGAAAATGTAAAGCTTGGTGGATGCCAATTTTAGAAAATTCTATAAGCAATAGCCTGGTCATTCCGATCTTCTGCATGAAAAATATATGCAGTTTAAGGCAACTGAGGTACTCCTGTAAAGTTAGTCAAGTTCCCTTACTAACTCCACTGAATCTAATATGAAATCCTGATCGGAATCAAACGTGGACATGCCAGTATCCGGATTTTACCACAACAAAAATATTTCCATAATATTTGCTTTATTCTGTAAGTCCATATTTTAAGGGTCATTTCTGTACGACTTACGGTCAAATTGTAAGGTTGGCAGGACTGCAATTAAGAAAATAATCTTATTTAGTTTCCACCAAGGCAGACTGTATAAAAATTTACAACTTGATGTCCGTAATGAGAAAACTACCTGAAAATGATAACAATAAAAGAATCAAATACTATATACATTCATAAGGTAAGACTTTCTAAAGAAATTTACCTGGTTGAAATCAATCTGCCCTCATAGGCAGGGACAATTTTGCACACATCACTCTCCTCTTTGAGGTTATCTCCCTCCTCCTGACCTTCATTCCCCAGTCCCTTCATCTCATGCCCCTGCGAGGAAAGCAGGAAGTATATGTCCAATAATTTGTCCACTACAGTGGTCAGCTGGGGCCACCTCCTGCAGATTACCTGACAAATAAATAATACAAATCTTGAGCAAGCCAATCATTTGGGCACCTAAAATGTTGGTAACTCTACAGAAGATAAACTAATAATGCAAACCATTATGCAGCCAAAAGCTGACCGAAACATGAAAATTTTTATGTCTATGAATTTAATAAAAGCATCACAAGCTAAGTTAGGGATGACAAATTTTATCCTTATGAAAATGTATAGAAAAGGAAGTAAACAAATTTAAAGAAATCTTTTCTGGTACATCTGTCCCATTAAAATTAAATTTTGGTGACTTAAAATATGAAAGCCATAAAATGATAGCTATACTGATTTAATTTAATTACTTTTCTGAATACCTACAGGAACATTATATTCACATGAATGTATATCTACAGAAATATTATATTTACTTGAATCAATACGATAGGAACATTATACTCAGTGATTGAATATCTAAAAGAATTTTACATACATTTGATGGGCCAAATAACACTGGTCTACAATTTTTTAGATTGTCTGCTTCAGAGATAACATGTTTCATTTCTTATGGATTTTGATGTGCTGAATTCAAATATGACAATTAAAACAAGTGACTGTTTCTAAGATATTTAAGTTTTTACATCTTATGCCTATGTATATTGTGTAGATAGTAGAGTTTTAATCATAAATTGTAAACCCTTTTCATGTGTTTATGGTTTCTTTACAAGATAATATTTCACCTGACCTGTTTATGTAACACTTTAAAAAAACAGCAAACGGGTTATATAAATAAAATTTATTATAAAACAAAAGGCAAAAAACTTATATATAAGTAAATAGTTTAGTCCTTATTCAGTGTCTACTCGACGCTTCTTGGCTTGTGTCTTTTATTCATTAAATGGCGCATCTCTTGTCACTGTCCACCAATAGTCTGCAAGCACTGATGGGCTCCATTTGCCCTGATAGTGTTTCTCCATTGTTGCAATGTCCTGGTGAAATTGTTTGCCATGCTTGTCACTCACTGCTCCAAAGTTCAGTGGAAAAATCTAGATGAGAGTGCAAAAAATGTATCTTTAGTGACATGTTGCAATGAAGGCTTTTGTATGCCTTGAGGTTTTCCACCAACGCCCTGTAGTTGTCTGCCTTGTTGCTTACGAAAAAATTTGTTGCCACTAACTGGAAGGCTTCCCATGCTGTCTTTTTCTTGCCACACAGTGCACAGTCAAATGCATCATCTTGAAGAAGTTCATGAATCTGAGGACCAACAAAGACAACTTCCTTAATCTTAGCTTCACTTAACCTTGGAAATTTTCCACGGAGGTACTTGAAAGCTGCTTTATTTTGTCTATGGCCTTGACGAAGTTCTTCATCAGACCCAACTTGATATGCAAGGGTGGTAACAATATCTTCCTTGATTCGACAAGTGGTGGATGCTGAACACTTTTCCTCCCAGGCTCCAATGACTGTCGGAGTGGCCAATCTCTCTTGATGTAGTGGAAATCTCACAAACGACTATCCCATTCTCAGAGAAAACAGCAGTACTTTGTGTATATAGTCTGTAGACCAAGCAAGAGAGCAAGAACCAGAGCTGCCAACCTTCCAGACTCACAATTATTGAAAAGATGAATACAAATTAGTGAATTTAACACAATTAGTGAAAAATTATATCATGACACTAGCTCCATCCACTCTGATGGTCAGTAGTGCATTATATGAAAATCCCGAAATAAAACTAAAACATATTATTTACACTGATTACAAGCACAACTTTTAATTGCAGCCAAATTTACTAATATATACAAACTGCACGCTATTTGTCATTATATGATGCTGTGACAGTCTTGAACTTCCTCAATCAGGCTATGGTAAATTTGTTTTAAAACAGTTCAAGCTTCTTACCTTCTGTTTAATCTTGGTGACTAAAATTGTTGCAAATTTTCAGCACCTAAGGAGGCACTAAATTTTGTCTTATTTTTCCTTACCATGAGAAATACTCTTTCACTGTTACTGTCACTGATCTCCAGCTGAGAAAGGTAGGTTATGTTCAACAAGAAAACTCACAAACAATGCTTCAGCATAGGTAGCGTGCAGAACTTGAGTAGGTGGCTTAAAGTACCCTGGAGCTGAAATCTGCTGGGTGCTCTTCATTTTTCCAATATCTATGTGCTTTCTGCAAGCTGTGTGCTTTTTCACATCATTCTGCCACATGCCCACATGGGCTCGTATTGTTCCTTACACTTTATCTGTCTTACATGTACTATATATTATTATATAGTGCAGTCCTACCCACTTATATCAACATCACTTATGTCAACAAGCTGCCTATTTCGACAAAAAAGGAAATTCCCGGTCCCTTGGTCTACTATTACTACCAAAAGTGTCATGCTTATGTCGACATCGAGATATAAAATAAACGTACATGTTGACAGAAGTACTTGGTCCCAGCTTGAACAAATCCTTTGTTTTCTAATCATTTATGTCAACAAGCTGCCAGTTCCGACCCATACTTTGTTCAACATTTAGTTGATCTTGCTGCCAGGCTTTAATTTGCCTGCCTAATCATTTATGTTGACCAGCTGCCAGTTCTGACCCATAGTTCGTTCAACAATTAGTTGATCTTGCCGCCAGGCTTTAATTTTCCCGCTTAATCATTTACGTCGGCAAGCGGCCAGTTCTGACCTGTACTTTATTAAACAATGAGTTGATCTTGCCGCCAGGCTTTAATGACATGGTTGGATAAAAAAAACAGGCTTTTGTTTGGTCCTATAAAGTTGGCCTCTTGCAGCGACTTAAATAAAAGCAATGAAATCTGATCAATTCTTGCCTTTTCCAAAGTGATCGGTGATTAAAACATGTTTATTGTTCTGTGAAAGTTTCCTTTTTAACTTCATTTATATTTACAATGGCTACCAATGGCAGTGTAAAACACAGACATGTACTGTTTAAATCAACTTGTTGACAGGTTTTCATTTCCCTGTGAATAGCCCCATCCCCTTGGTACCCTCAATAAGATGGTAACTGACTGACCAAAATCTAGGCCAATTTAAGTACATGTACCTGAAGCATGTAAATAACAACTATGCAACCATGTGCTAATGCCGACACTGAATATCATAGTGAATGTTTTTCATATAAGGATGTGACCAATGCAATATTTTATTGTGGATTTTATTACACAAAGGTAACCAAAATGTAATTTGTCAATATACAAGTGTATTTCACACTGGTTTTCTCTTTATGTACTCAAAATTTCCATTGTTTGCTTTCTCAAAGTGTAAATGCTACTCACTGATGAAGGGTCTCCCCTTACTGACAAATTTAACTTGTATCTTTTTTTCAGACCCCACCCCCAAACACTTATCTCGACATCCGCCTATGTCGACAATATTTCCTCGGGCCCGAGGATGTCGACATAAACGGGTAGGACTGTACATGTATGACAAGCAAATTGTAAGCAACGATATGAGCCTCTGTGTACACTCCCAATTCTAAAATTCGCAGCATACTACTTAAGAAATGCATAATGTTCATCGACGTTTGATGGCTGAATGCAAGGCCAATTTTTGGTGTACTCCAATCTATATTTCACTTTTTGTGGAATACATATCTTCTTCCATGGAGGTGAAAACATTTTAACTGTTCAGTAGCTTAATTACAAAATGGTACTAATCTGTAAGATGACACAGAGAATGATTGATGATTAGTGGTGTCGGCGCATTTTTGGAAAAATATGAACTCAAGCACATTATGATACATGCTAATCTTTCAATATCTGAAAAATTCCTCACTCAAAAAAGCTGTCTTTATTTGGTGTTTGCTTTGTACATGTGACATTTTGAAAATAAAATCAGTTGGGCCCTGGTTTTCTTTACGAGTATTTGTAAAACTTCTTTTCTAAATACAGACCTGCCAACCCTGATGAGTCCGTCTCAGTAAGGCAGTTGATGTTTCTCTCTGTAAGATTGACCAGTTTTCAGTAAGGTGTAACAAAATATCAATAACTGCTAATGTAAAGCTGGAAAACGTAAAGAAAGGTTCGGCGCAGCAACGATAAACATTATGTTCAACTGAAAAGTTTGTAAAGTATGCGTAGACTTTATTTACCACTAGTACAGATGCACAAACTTTAGTTCCAAACCCTATGTAACTCAATGGCTTGTTGCTATCTCTCAAATGAACGTAATTTTTGGAAATTCTTTTTCCATTTCACATGACTACAGCAATCATATCTCCTGCCACGAGACATACTCAAATTGGCATGTGATATCCAATAAACGTAATTGTGTCCTTTCCAGCTTTTTGTTCACAAGAATCTGAATACTCCTTTTTATTCTTCCATGTCGATTATTAACACTTTTTAGAAGCTTATTTTCCCTTTCGTCTTAAACATGCATCACTTGCTGGATGCCATTTTTAAAAAAATTCTATAATCAACAGTTTGATCATGCAGACGCTTTACATGAACAAATAGGTGCAGTTTAAAGCATCTGTGGTGCTGCTGTAAAGTTAGTCTGGTTCCCTGACTAAATCTACTAATGCTAACATGAAACTCGGATCCATATTAAACACGCATGAACCAATTATCCGGACTTTTAGAAAACAATTTTTCCATAGTTTTTGCTTGTATGCCACAAGTCCGTATTTTAAGGGTAATTTTCTTAAGACTTATGGCAAAATCGTAAGAGTTGGCAGGTCTGTACATATAGATTATATACTATACAATGCTTGCTACAGGGCAAACTGTAACAATTGAATCTAGTTTTACTAAACTAAAATCATGACTAGCAATACAGGACCATTATGGGTGACCATGGCTGCTATTTTGACTTGCACTTAACAGAAAAAAATTTATTTTATTCATGATTTAAGCTGATTAAGAATTCAGGAATTCATGATTTTTTTGCATGCAGCGTGAATCTGTGAATCACTATCTCGAGTCGTGAAATTCACGCCAAATTCATGAGGGTTGGCAGGTCTGAAGAACCTTCAAATCGCCACAAAGCTGCCACTGATATTAATCATACTTTATGCACCTCAAAAGTTGTTTCATGTTTTCATACGTTTCCTTCATATGGACTGCATGGCCAACTAGAATTGATGGCAAAACACTGTGATTATGCAGAAAACTGATTTAAGACTCGTCTCTAATGAATCAATGAACAGTCTCCACTCATCTGGATAATGAACAATGTTGAGGGCTGTCACCTCACCATCAATGTTGTTGCAGGCTACAAGATCACCTTCCATGAAGAATGGGACAAGATCCTTCTGAGGGTCATGAAACATGGAAACCCTAACATCACCTGCGAGGTGATTCCACTGCAGCTGTAGTCTGCAGCCCAACAGCTCTGTCTTACTCTTGGATAGTTCCAAATCCCTGACAAGGTCAATCAGTTCACTTTGTTTTATGAGGTGTGGTTCAGAAGAGGAGGATGGGAGAAAATATGGTTCATGTGACATTGATGGTTGAGGACTAGAAGTTTCATCCTCTTCCTCTTCCTCATCTGACTCAAGTGAAAATGATTCTGGTGCATCAGGAACCGGCAGTCCTTCTCTGTGGGGTACTGGGCATATAGCTGATGGAATGTTTGGGTAAAGCATAGTCCACTTTTTCTTCTTTGACACACCTTTCCCAGCTGGAGGCACCATGCAGAAGCAACAATTATTGCTGATATGATCTGTTGGCTCTCTCCAAGTCATTGGCACTGCAAAAGGTATTGATTTCCATTTTTCTGTTCAACCACTGGCAAAGATTTGTTGCACAAGTGTTGCAGCATATGTGTGTGGCCCACCTCGTGTCCTGATCTCCAGTTCTGCAGCCAAAATAAAGGTGATAGACTTTCTTAACCATAGTGGTTATACTGCACTTTTGTGATGCAAAAGTCACTTCACCACAAACATAGCAGAAGTTATCTGCATTGTTTACACAAGTATGAGGCATCTCTGCTCACTTTGGCTAAGCTGTCCCCTTGCAAAATCAAACACTGACAAATAAGAGAGCATAACACTCTATGATTTCTAGAGCTGAGATAGGGCAATTTGTTTGGCCGAGTCATGTAAGCTTAGATATGAATGCATCATCCATGACTTCTATGAATAACATGATGCAATTCATATCATGTATGATGCAATACCAGCTTGAGACTGCATCATTCATTGTTTGCATAAAAGGCACAAACTGTCCAAACCAAGTCGTAGATTTATTCATAGATCCAGTTAAAGATATATTTTAGTCATTTCTGGTTTAAACTGAGATCCCTTCCCTTTATAACTCACTTATCCTCAGCCATTCCCAAGTCAAGGGTCGTATATACTGACCAAGTATCATATCTTTAAAACTAGAGCCAATCAACAATTTTAAGCATCATTTTCGTTCTATGTGACCCAGAATTAGTAAAGTTTGACTACATTTATTTCGAAAGCATTCTGGCTGTAGACCAGTGTAATCTTTATAAATTTAAGACAGCTAACTCATGGAACTTTTACAGTTGCCCTTAATAAAAAAAAAAGATAAATTTATATGTAAAAAACCTAACCTGCTGCAGTTCATTTCGTGACAAGGGTTCCACCATAACTTGGGTCCACATTTTTTCCAGTAACATACTACTTCCGGCCTGTTGTCGATGCCAACCACTGCTTCCTCCAAGTAACCTTACCATATAAAGAGGAAGTATACAACTTGTGACTAAAGCTAATTTACAATAAAATGGGAGATTATTTACAAAGTGACAAAAGAATGTGTGTATCTACATTATACCCAGTAAGTTGTTAATATAAAGAGTGGTAATTTTCCCCCAAATTCTGCAATTTAGCAAATCATTTTCCACTAAGTCATGTTTCTGCGATAATGACTAGAGACAATTTTTAACCTAACACTTTATACCACAGCAAAGTATTTTGTTTTTCCACTGTATTTTCAAAGGAAGACAACTCGTAACTGTGCAAAAGGAATGCCTTAAGACTGGACTTCATATGTTAGAAATATGAGGTCTGGAAAAATGTCAAGAAATTTTTAAACATGGAGAGAAATTAAAATCAGGTAAAGTCCTCTTTCCTCTGAAGTAATGCACATGCTCAGACTTACTCTAAGATAGTCAAAAAGCATCAGAGAAGACTGACACAAAAAAGTTACAAAACAGTACAAAAGTAGAAACATTATGTTTAAAGAATAATCCCGATCTCCAAAACTCAAGACTGCAACTTCTGCCTGTAAAAGCCAGATACATAAGATAATGAAACTTTTTTCATAAAGAAGCTGATAGAGCTCAACTGTGATTTCCTGCTTTCCAAGAAAATAACCAGAAATTCAAAACATTTTATGACTTTTGGCATAACCATCGATATGTAAAATACATTGGCACTTGCTATCACCAAAATTGATAATGGTGGCCAAAATTTTCAGATGGTTATTGACCTTAATAAAAACAAGACAAGACATCTGGCAATTGGAAAATTAGGGGTTTGTGCTGCTGTCTTAAGTGTGTCACCTTTAAGATGTCAATGCCTGCTAGTGTGACACCTTTAAGATGCCAATGCCTGCTAGTGTGACACCTTTAAGATGCCAATGCCTGCTAGTGTGACACCTTTAAGATGCCAATGCCTGCTAGTGTGTCACCTTTAAGATGCCAATGCCTGCTAGTGTGTCACCTTTAAGATGCCAATGCCATATAGTGTGACACATTTTTAAGGTTATATAAATGATGAAATGTTCAACAAAAGTTTATACAGAAATACATAATTCAACAAGAGATCAAACTATTAGAAAAGACAAATTTCTGAGAAATAGGAAAATTACACAACAAAATACAAGTTAATAAATGACTTAGTTGAACAGGAATCAGATCTGGAATTGAAAATTTCACATAGCAGCCCTTTTCTGGTATACTAGATAACCATGCATGTCAGTATATTTTATGGCAAAATTTAGCAACTGCTTGAAAAATTTTAGTGCCAACCTAGGTACAGCTTTACAGCTGTCTCTAACCTAGGTACAGCTTTACAGCTGTCTCAAACCTGTTCAGTTTTGGGGGGTTAACAACCAATATATCCATAGTTCAAATGATTCTGATTCAGTGAAAATGAATGCAAGATGGACCTTGTATACCTTCGAGTGGCAAAGAGCTGAAATCTTGGATTTGTCAACAGACTGTTACCATGGCCCAGAACAGTCAGTGTGTTGGTTTCCAACAGGGGAAGCAAAACTGATATCACATCCATTGGTGCCAGATCTATGTCCTCCAGCAGCACCCAGTATCCCTGTGTTACTGCCTGTGTCAGTACACCTGGCTGCCACATAAACTCACCTGGCACCTCCGTACATCTGTATGTCCCTAGCAAGGCCTGGAATATGAAACGGATACATGTAATTTTTGATAGAAGGTATGCTGGTACAAGCTATGGTCACACACACTTTCTCAGCACTTCCATGCATCAAATTTTCCCTAACCCATAATGCCATAAACTTTTGCATTAGTTCCATACATCAAACTGTCCCAAACCCTATGGTTACACAAATTTTCCCAGTACTTCCATACATAAACTGCCCCAAGAAAACACTGGAGTAAGAAAAAGCTTGAAATGACAAACAAAGAATGAGAGAAGAAGTTACTTTCCATAACAACTAAATATCAACACAGTAGAGATTGGGAGGGTTTAAATAATATGATCAGGTACATATCTGCAGAGAAACAATATACTGAACATTTTTCTTTCTTCCTCAAATATGTTTCCCAATCATATTAATGTTAGGAGAACAGGTAATTGTTGGAGAGAATTCTGAGCATCCTACCTATAACCCAGGCAACCTTCAAAAGGAAGAACTGTTAGAATCCCTATATAAAAGATAACCCCCTTGAACACAGCACATCCAACAGTCACATGATCTGTAACAATTATATCTAGTTAAGAAGATTAATGAACTCTTTTTAACAAGAAAACTACACACACACACACACACACACACACACACACACACATACACACACACACACACACACATATATATAAAACAAAGTGCTGAACCATGCACATGAGGAGGCTGTGCTGTCATCAACTGGGTATGGTGGTCAACTGGGTCTTATGGTTAACTGGGCAGCAGCAGCTGGACCCAATAGCTCTTGTCTCTGCAAAGCTAACTCAACAAAATATAAACTCACAAAGGATGACTGTACATGCCAAACAACAGCTTACGGCTGTTCCAGTAAAACATATACCTCCCAGGGGGAAGGCACTTTCAAATTCACAATTCAAAACCAACCCACAACAGAAGCAAATAAAAAAAAATAAAGATCCACCATCAGATATGTTTTAATCAAAAAACACTGCACATTACAGAAGCATATCTTTTTTACATAATTTCTGGCTATGGGTTAGTGGGTGGTAGAAGCAATTTTAATATTGGGTTGGGGACAGAAGTGATTTAAAAGACAGCTGGCTGGAGGTAATCTACTGAATTCTTATAAAGCATATAATCTACTGCATATTTTTATTTGTATTCATTCATTATAATCAATCTTTTGTCCTTTTGTTTGTTTGTCTGTCAGCCATGTATGTCTCTGATACTGTGAAATCACAAATTTTCTCAGTGGCTTATTATTTGTAGATGTCATTGATCAGTCTCTCAATACCTACTAATTTAATGTCCATGAATATAGATTTTATATTAGTGATTTCTATTCTAATACAGAAATCATGAATTTGTATCCTTACTAAACTCTGTGTTTACTAAAGTGATCACTATGTTTTGCTATTTTTCTTTGTTCTCAGGCATGCTGCTTTTGATTAGAATAATAGTTAATCTTGTATTGTTTTAAATGTGTGGTCAGATGCTATGATTCCCTTGTTATTATTTTTTTCAATAAATGTTTTGGTAAACTTATAATACATGATTTGTCAGAAAAATCATTAATGCCTGTGAAAGTGATGTCACATTATTTCTGCCTACTTTTACACTATATCATTTCTTATAAGAACACACATTTCAGTTACCGACGTCTTATTTTTATGCCTTGTTGCAAGACTAATAGAAAGTTTAAAAAAAAAAGAAATATAGCAAGTCAAATATTTTTATATCATAAATTAGATTTTAAAAAATGGACAAAAGTCAAGGAATCATTTTTCCCCAGAGTACTGGTAAAATCAATGTCATTCAGTTAACTGTATTGTCAACAGCATCATCATCATCACTGATGGCATAGCAGTAACATTCTGCACTTTTAATCCAGTTGTCACAGGTTCTATCTCCCACTTCTAGTCTTTCATATGAAACTTATACCTATGGTCTGAGGGGCTTTCAGGGTAGACTATAAGATGCTTGTCTTGTGATACAAATCTGAGGGGCTTCCACGGCAAAGTGGTACAAGATGTTTGTCATGTGATTACTTGCCTCCAATGTGTAAATGATAATGTTGCCAGTTACTTGTGGAAGGTCAGTGGTTCTACATAAGTGGTGTTTGGTGTCTCAAAAGTACTTGGATTTTCTTCAGCAGTAAAACTGGTTGCCATATATAGATTCTCTTCATCTGAAAATGGTGTAAAGGCCATAATGATCTACCAGAAACTGAGATCTCATGTCTAAATGACTTTGGCTGTTGGAGACAAACATCAAATCAACACGGTGAGCATATGAGATGGAGAAGTCTTGAGCAATCCTGTATCACACACTGCCAAAAAGTTTACATTTTAGCTCACTTCAAGTTTCTCTAACAATGTCCATTGTTCCAACCAGAACTGTTATAACTTATTCAAGCTATATTCACCGATATCTGGAGATGTGCATCTGGAACATGTGTATTTGTAACAAAGTATGAGAATGCATCAGTTTTTTTCAATGATGCATTTGAACTGTGCAACAACCAGAATCAACAAACCAAGAAATGAAATTATTCACATCTCTCAGGCAGAAGTACAGTGTATAATCATAATCTGCCAGAAGATTTTTAAATCTTTAAATTTGCCAAATTTTTTTCCAACCATACTGATTCAGTGGATATAATCACCAGAATGGACAGAAACAGACCGAAAGAGATATAACCAGAAGGTTAACATTGATTGAGTAGCTAAATTCACTTGGTTTGGTTAACTGTACATCCTTTATTGTCTTCCCTTTGATGTAATTTCTTACTGAAGCTGAGAAAATAATGTTGCACACATCAAAAAAGAGGCACACTTCTACTCATTATTGTTGTTATTATACTTCTCCATTCCAGCCTGTTCTTATGGTCTTGTTCCCCCACATACTATTTGGCTTGTTTATGATATGTATCTAAATTTGTCACTTTTCCTACTACTATGCAAATTGTTTGTGAATATGTATATCAATGTGAAATGCAATGGGGAGACTAAATCCAAGATAGAAAACCTCTACATTTTTGGATATATTCTGCTTGGATTCCATGTTTCTGCACAAAACTCAAGAGTTCAAGACTCACTGTACTAAATCAGTTCCCACTGTAAACCTGTGCAAACACCATGATATTAAAATTCAATAACTTAAAATTTTGAGGACTCATGATCAAATCTGTATCAGTATAGACACATCTATGATGACAGCTTTTGTGAAAAGAAAACCATAACAGCTGCACCATTTTCTGGATCTACACAAATTTGAAATGTGTGCTTTCAATACTAACACCAAAGAGTCAGCTGCTGATTTCAGTAAGGAGTCTTCCAAACTCAGGTCTATAAAGGGATGGAAATTATGTTAATAAAACAATATCCCTGACTTTTTTCAGTTACAAGAAGGACAAGCTCTCGAAAGATTCTTTTTACTAAAATCTTAGTTTCATTATCAACCAATCAGGGACAGTCAAACCATGTATACTCTAATTTATCTTCACTGATTCTCGTTCTTTCATATCTGTAGTAATGTGAGTCCTTCAACACCTCTCAATGGTTGTATGCTTTTTTCGACCATGCTGGCTGGACACACTGTAAGATAATGTTCAAGTAACAGAAATACCATGGGATAACCAGAGACCAATAAAATCAAATAAAATGGTCAAGTTATTTCCCCTGCAGGGATGCTGCCAGGATTTAATCTAAGTTTTGTGTGTGTGTGATCTCCAATGAGGAAGTGGTGGCGGGAGGAATAGCCATTGTTGAATATCTCCCTAACACTTAAATATCTGACACTCTTTCTTACTGTTCCATTCTGTTAAGGCTATACTGAAATCAAAATACTCAAAGAGATGTCATCTCTAGTTGTATAGCGATTAATACTGTGATGTATTGGGCACGGTCATGTGGTTGTGGTGGGGTCTTGGTTGGGATGGCAGAAAGACCATAGGCTTACTCCATATTTGACAGCTAACTGTGATGTTGTCAAAAGAATTAAAAATTTTCTAACAATTCAGTTGGACTCGGATTATATACTTGATTCATAGTCGATGAACAGGTTCTAAAACTGATGTGTTTATTTTGGAGCCATGTTCCTCCATCACATTCAAGATTTGAATATACCAAAGGTGAAATTAGAACAGTTGCATCCTAAATTACTATCATGGCTACTTTAAATGCTATTTAATGTGAGACTTCAATACCAGAACTCATAGCTTCAGTGATTTTTGGGTTAAAAAATGAATTTCTTCTCAAACAACTCAATTTGGTGCAGATTACATTGTTTTTTAATGATACTGAGAATTCTTGATGTGTAAAAATTGCACAAGAAATGAACATCGGATCAGGAAATTAATACCACTGGGAAAAACTGACACGAATATGCAGAAATAATGATAGTATTATTTAAATGGAATATGTGGTGACAATACATGTGCTGGTTCTACAACTTTGCAAAATACATCTCGTACAACTATTCTGTTGTTTCTAACAACACTCTGTAATATGGCAACAATTTTTGCACACATGAAGTTGACCCACTTTTTACTTTAGTCACTTGCTAATTAATAGTTTTAGATTTTACAACAAAACTAAGCACATTTTACCTTTTGACAATAATACATGATCACAAATATTTAGATTGTAAGAAAATAGAAGTTACAATTTTATTAAAAGTATTGGTACCAGTAAAACTAAAGGAGATGGTAAAAAAGAATCAGGATGAACAGATTAGTAGTGTAGTAACAAATCCATATATCAGAATGACATCAAGTATTTTTTCATCAATTTCATCATTAGCTAATGACACTGCTTCAAAATGTTGTGTACTAGATAATAGAAATCCAGTTAGTAATACAAATACCAAATGATGGCTTGGAACTAAGTGTCAAAAGGTCTGCAGAAAATATCAACATCCTCAAAATATACATAGGAATAACCAAACACAAACAGGACAAATTTTATCCATCTTGTTTTGAGTTTACACAGTTCAGTCAGTTTCTTATGTTTAATGTCATTTGGTAATACATCTGCAGGATATGAAAGTTAGTCTCATTATTCTTTTGTTGCCATAGTGGTTCTGCCAACTAGAGATCTACACACACTTAATTATGTTGTATGGGGATTCTCTGATGTTCCCTATGAGCATTAATCTGTTGATTGTTTCTGAATTTAATATGATTCCCCTCCTCTGTGCACGAATATTATTCTGTGCTGAGAACTCCCTTTCATTGCCTGCTCTCTGAAACGCATATGCATAACTAGCTTGAACAAGTTACTGTTCTTTATGGTTGTGCAATTTTCAACATCTCACAGGTATGGCCCCATGGGTATTCTCT